>CM059786.1:39845886-39890886 GCA_030435695.1 Brachymystax lenok tsinlingensis | reverse complement strand
CAAACCTTTCCTTAAGTTTGGGTCAGTCACAGTGGTCAGGCATTCTGATGTTTAGGGCCAAAATGTAATTCTAGTTGGCTCTGTTTGTTTGTTAATTCTTTCCAATGTGTCAAGTAATTGTCTTTAAGTTTACTCATGATTTGGTTGGGTCTAATTATGTTGCTGTCCTGGGGATCTGTGGGGTCTGTGTTTGTGAACAGAGCCCAGGACCAGCTTGCTTAGAGGACTCTTCTCCAGGTTTATTTTTCTGTTGGTAATTGCTTTGTCATGGAAGGTTTCAAGTATTTTTAGCCAGATCCTAATTGGTGTGTCAAATTTTATGTTCCTTTTGATGGCATAAAAGGCCCTTCTTGCCTTGTCTCTCTGCTCGTTCACAGCTTTGTGGAAGTTACCTGTGGCACTGATGTTTAGGCCGAGGTATGTATCGTTTTATGTGTGCTCTAGGGCAACGGTTTCTAGATGGAATTCGTATTTGTGGTCCTGGCGACTGGACCTTTTTTGGAACACCATTATTTTGGTCTTACTGAGATTTGCTGTCAGGGCCCAAGTCTGACAGAATCTGTGCAGAAGATCTAGGTGCTGCTGTAGGCCCTCCTTGGTTAGGGACAGAAGCAACAGATCATCAGCAAACAGTAGACATTTGACTTCTCCTCTCCTCTCCTCTCCTCTCCTCTCTCCTCTCCTCTCCTCTCCTCTCCTCTCCTCTCCTCCTCTCCTCTCCTCTCCTCCTCCTCTACAGAACATGAAGCTGATGAAGAGCCAGGGTGTGGTGGATCAGTGGTTCTGCCTGGTCAGTACTCTACTCTGGGCCGAACCGGCAGTGTCAACACAGCCCTGCTACAGCGCTCTCTCGCACAAGGCTCACACACCCAGTCACTCTTGCCCTCACAAACCCAATCACTCACGCCCTCACACACCCAGGATGCCGGCCTGTTGAGAGAGGAAAGGAGAGAGGAGGAAAGGGTGGACGAGAGGAGAATGGAGGAGAGAAGAGAGGAGGAAAGGGAGGAGGAGAGGAGAGTGGAGGAGAGGAGAGAAGAGGAAAGGGAGGAGGAGAGGAGAATGGAGAAGAGGAGAGAGGTGGAAAGGGAGGAGGAGAGGAGAGTGATGAAGAGGAGAGAGGTGGAAAGGGAGGAGAAGAGGAGAATGGAGGAGAGAAGAGAGGAGGAAAGGGAGGAGAAGAGGAGAATGGAGGAGAGAAGAGAGGAGGAAAGGGAGGAGGAGAGGAGAGTGATGAAGCCGTCAGTGCGTCGGATCCGAGCCCAGAGAGGACAGGGTATCTCTTCTCTGATGGCCTCTCTCACCCCGACCCTCACACCTAACCCCTCCCTTACGCCTTACCTCAGCCTCACCCTCACCCCCTCCTCTTCCATGGGCAGTGACTCCTTGGGGGGTGAAGATGGAGGAGAGGGGTTCCAGAGCTTCCCCCGTCAGGACGTACAGTCCTCCCTGAGCTCTGAGAGCAGCTGCCTCAGCACCCCCTACAGGACATTCTGCCATACGGCATCCTGCTCTATGGTGAGTATATATTATTACTATTATTATTCAATTATTGTTATTGTTATTAATATGATCATTATTAATATTATCGTTATTGTTATTATTATGATTTATATGATTGTTATTGTTGCTATTATTATTATTATTATTTATATTGTTGTTATTGTTATCATGATATTATTATGATATTATAGGGCCTCCTGCTCTATGGTCCGGCTATAGGGCCTCCTGCTCTATGGTCCGGCTATAGGGCCTCCTGCTCTATGGTCAGGCTATAGGGCCTCCTGCTCTATGGTCCGGCTATAGGGCCTCCTGCTCTATGGTCAGGCTATAGGGCCTCCTGCTCCATGGTCAGGCTATAGGGCCTCCTGCTCCATGGTCAGGCTATAGGGCCTCCTGCTCCATGGTCAGGCTATAGGGCCTCCTGCTCTACGGTCAGGCTATAGGGCCTCCTGCTCTATGGTCCGGCTATAGGGCCTCCTGCTCCATGGTCAGGCTATAGGGCCTCCTGCTCCATGGTCAGGCTATAGGGCCTCCTGCTCCATGGTCAGGCTATAGGGCCTCCTGCTCTACGGTCAGGCTATAGGGCCTCCTGCTCTACGGTCAGGCTATAGGGCCTCCCGCTCTATGGTCCGGCTATAGGGCCTCCTGCTCTATGGTCAGGCTATAGGGCCTCCTGCTCCATGGTCAGGCTATAGGGCCTCCTGCTCTACGGTCAGGCTATAGGGCCTCCTGCTCCATGGTCAGGCTATAGGGCCTCCTGCTCCATGGTCAGGCTATAGGGCCTCCTGCTCCATGGTCAGGCTATAGGGCCTCCTGCTCTATGGTCAGGCTATTCTACTATTACTGCTGGTGGTAGTCATGTTAATGGCCTGTCTTGTCCGTCTCTCCAGGATCATGATTTCCTGAGCCTGTCAGGGGAGGGTCGGAGCAGCAGATTCCCGAGTCAGAGCACCTTACTCGGGGAGGACTGGAACTACGAGCCCCTCTTACCAACCAGCCGCTCCTCCCCCCTTCATCCTTTCACCTCCACCTCTTGTCACACCGACTGCAGCTCCCTCTGCTCTGAGTACCACGGCCACAGCTGCGTTTCTGCCGACTACGCCACCGGCAGCAACCACTGTCCCCGCAGTAACCGGGACCACCGCGGTCTCAATGGAAACAGCCGTAACCTGTCAAGCAGTATCTCTCTGAGGAAGTCCAAGAGGCCTCCCGCTCCCCCCAAACGCTCCACCTCACTAAGGCTTAAACATGGCCGGGGGAAACCGCTGTGCTACAATTACAACAACGACACTGCTGGACCTGGAGAGGTGGCCATGAAGGGGAGTCTGACCCCCAGCCCTACTCCCCTCTCCCCTCCAGTCTCTTCAGGGGTGTTCGAGGACCCATGGGTCCCCCGCTGTAGCAGTGTGGGAAGGGGGGGCAGGGCAGGTGCAGACAGCCAGATCAACCATGTCCCTCACTTCCACAGCTTCCACCAACAGCCCAACCCTGGTCAGGAACAAAACTGCCCCGCTAGCCCTTGCCACCTGCAGCCTCACCCATCTGTCCCCCGCTCAGTCAGTGCTGGAGGGGTGAGCCTGTTTATGGGACCTAAAATGGCTGCCTCTTCTCCTAAAATGGCTGCCACTGCAGGGAGACTCCAGCGGCTGGCCTCTTCCACCTCCAGCGGATACTCCAGCGAGTGCAACACCCCAACCCTCTCCTCACCCCTCACATCCCCTTCACCCCTCACACCCTCCTCACCCCAAACACATTCCTCACCCCTCATCTCCTCCTCCTCCCTCCACCTCACCTCCTCTTCCTCCTTCCCCAGGACACGTTCTAGCCCAGGGGGAGGAGGGCCGAGACCCCCCATCCCAGAGAGAAAGTCCTCTCTCCTCTCCTCCCCCTTCTCCTCTTTTTCCTCTACCTCCTCCCTCTCTTCCTACACCTCCTCTGACTCCAGATATCCCCCTCTCCCCCCTCCTCCTCCCCTGCCCGGCTCCAACCCTCTCCCCTGTCTACCTCCACCCTACCCATCCCTCCCTCAAGGACAATCACTCCCCTCTCCTCTCCCTGATCTGTGCATCTCTCACCCTCTTCCCTCTCACCCTCCTCTACCTCAGCTATTCCTCCCCTCTCCCTCTCCCCCTCCTCTATCTCTATCTCAGCCACCCCTTCCCTCTCCTCCTCCTCTATCTCTACCTCAGCCATATCTCCCCTCTCCCTCTCCCCCTCCTCTACCTCTACCTCAGCCATCCCTCCCCTCTCCCTCTCCCCCTCCTCTACCTCTACCTCAGCCATCCTTCCCCTCTCCCCCTCCTCTACCTCAGCCATCCTTCCCCTCTCCCCCTCCTCTACCTCAGCCATCCCTCCCCTCTCCCTCTCCCCCTCCTCTACCTCTACCTCAGCCATCCCTCCCCTCTCCCCCTCCCCCTCCTCTACCTCAGCCATCCTTCCCTCTCCCCTCCTCTACCTCAGACATCCCTCCCTCTCCCTCTCCCCCCTCCTCTACCTCCTCAGCCATCCCTCCCCTCTCCCTCTCCTCTACCTCAGCCATCCTTCCCCTCTCCCCCTCCTCTACCTCAGCCATCCCTCCCATCTCCCTATCCCCCTCCTCTACCTCAGCCATCCCTCCTCTCTCCCTCTCTGCCTCCTCTACCTCAGCCATCCCTCCCATCTCCCCCTCCTCTATCCCAGCCATCCCTCCCCACTCCCCCTCCTCTACCTTCTCCCCCTCCCCTCCCGCCTCCCTTGCATGCCTGTGCAGTGCGACAGACTCAACCCTACGGCATCTTTTCACCTATTACACCTGCAAGTCAGGTGACTTCATTGCTAGGATTCCCTCCTCTTCCTCCTTCCCCTGAGCTCGCAGAGGATTCAGACCTGTCAATCAACAGCCCTCCTCATCTTCCTCCTCTTCCCGCTCATCCACCACCTCCTCCCTCTTACAGCCACACCCCTCTGCCTCCTTCCCATCTCCTTCCCCCCTCCAGAGTATGTCCAGGACACACTCCCCGGCCCCTGATAACAAACCAAGCCCTTCAGAGAGTCACTCTGTCCTCTACCAAGAGGCTAAACAACCCCACATCAGCTAATGTCGAGCAGAGCCAAGAGAGCAATGATGCTACTCTAACTAGCATTATGCTAACCAACCCCACATCAGCTAATGTCGAGCAGAGCCAAGACATCAATGATGCTACCCTAACTAGCATTATGCTAACCAACCATACATCAGCTAATGTCGAGCAGAGCCAAGAGAGCAATGATGCTACTCTAACTAGCATTATGCTAACCAACCCCACATCAGCTAATGTCGAGCAGAGCCAAGACATCAATGATGCTACCCTAACTAGCATTATGCTAACCGACAATACATCAGCTAATGTCGAGCAGAGCCAAGACATCAATGTTGCTACTCTAACTAGCATTATGCTAACCGACCATACATCAGCTAATGTCGAGCAGAGCCAAGACATTAATGATGCTACCCTAACTAGCATTATGCTAACCGACCATACATCAGCTAATGTCGAGCAGAGCCAAATGAGCAATAATGCTACCCTAACTAGCATTATGCTAACCAATGCTATGTCAACTAATGATGCCCAGCATATTGCAAAGAGCACCGACGCTAAGATAAATGGCATAACGCTAACAAGCGACCAGGAGCGTGGGGAGGGCATGGATGCCACACTAACCAGCACTGTGTTAGAGAGTGTGGGAAGGATTGATGCCATGCTTACTGAGGCTGAAGAGAGAACCCCAAAGAAGGCTGGTGTTCTCCGTAGGCCACTGAGAGCAGTGTTTCAAAGTTCCAGCCCTGCTGCTGAAAACACACTACAGAACGGAGAACCTACGCCTCGACAGGAGACCACACCATGTCTCACCAACGGCCAACCAGAGTATTCAACGTGGGCATACACACCCACACACTCCCCTGCTACCCACTCCTCCCCCCACAGAAAGAAGCTTCCCATTGCCCTGAAGAAGCCCAAAATCTCCCTGATCATGACCCTGCCCCTGCTGAGGACACACCAGACAGACACACCACCACCCCCACCCGTATTGATAGGTACACCTCTACAGCCCTACATCCCAGAGACACCAACACCCGTACTGATAGGTACACCTCCACAGCCCCACGTCCCAGAGACACCACCCTTACTGGGGATAAACCTGTACCAGCCAGAGATACAGACCCAGACAGAGTCTCAACCACCCATACAGAGGACAACCAAGCCCCAGACAGAGTCTCAACCAGAGCCAGAGCCTGCATACCCCTTCCTGAAGTTCTACCAGTCACAGTACTGTGTACCTGAGTTACCACCAAGCCCCTGTCCTACAGCACCCTGTGTACCAGAGTTACCACCAAGCCCCTGTCCTACAGCACCCTGTGTACCTGAGTTACCACCAAGCCCCTGTCCTACAGCACCCTGTGTACCTGAGTTACCACCAAGCCCCTGTCCTACAGCACCCTGTGTACCTGAGTTACCACCAAGCCCCTGTCCTACAGCACCCTGTGTACCTGAGTTACCACCAAGCCCCTGTCCTACAGCACCCTGTGTACCAGAGTTACCACCAAGCCCCTGTCCTACAGCACCCTGTGTACCTGAGTTACCACCAAGCCCCTGTCCTACAGCACCCTGTGTACCTGAGTTACCACCAAGCCCCTGTCCTACAGCACCCTGTGTACCTGAGTTACCACCAAGCCCCTGTCCTACAGCACCCTGTGTACCTGAGTTACCACCAAGCCCCTGTCCTACAGCACCCTGTATACCTGAGTTACCACCAAGCCCCTGTCCTACAGCACCCTGTGTACCTGAGTTACCACCAAGCCCCTGTCCTACAGCACCCTGTGTACCAGAGTTACCACCAAGCCCCTGTCCTACAGCACCCTGTGTACCTGAGTTACCACCAAGTCCCTGTCCTACAGCACCCTTTGTACCAGAGCCACAGCAGGAGACAGAGGCAGAGACAGACACAGAGGCAGAGAGACAGACAGAGACAGGGAGAGAGACAGAGAGAGAGGCAGAGACAGAGGCAGAGACAGAGAGAGAAGCAGCTCCCAGACAGCCACAGAGTGTATCGGTGCCATACACAGAGCTGGGGAGATCAGAACCAGAGGAAATTTGGGTGATGCAGGAGGAAGAAGAGAAGGAGGAGAGAGAAAATTGGCAGAAGCTGGGGAGAAGAGAGGAGGAGGAGGGTGAAGAAGAAGACAGACAGAGGGGAGCGAGGGAGGAGGAGGACAGCAATGATTTTGAAAGCTTCTCTCTGGAAGAGAGGAGAGACTCTCTGAGCAGTCCTCTGTCTACTGACAGCCTGAAAGGGGTGCTACTCCTGCCAGATCTGTTCATCCAGGAGGACGAGGGGGATCTGGGGAAAGAGAGGATGGAGTGGGAGAAGAGGGAGGAGAGGTGCAGCCTAGACACAGACGGGGCCAGCAGCTCCACAGGGTCCCTGACCTCCAGAGAAGACAATGGTGAGTTATGGAGCTCTCTCTCTCTCTCTCTCTCTTTCTCTCTCTCTCTCCTACTGACACATACAAACATATATATCTTACTGGGTTGTAAGACTTTTACCTTCCTCTGGGTAGAATCTCTCAACCCCCCTCCAGCTCGCTCTCTCCCTGACAGCCTTGACTGGTTTGGAGTTGTCACTGTCTCGGGCCAGTGTCTGCTTCAGTCTCTCCAGCCTATCAGCTCGGAGTATGGTTTGGAGTTGTCACTGTCTCTGCCAGTGTCTGCTTCAGTCTCTCCAGCCTATCAGCGCGGAGTATAATTTGGAGTTGTCACTGTCTCGGGCCAGTGTCTGCTTCAGTCTCTCCAGCCTATCAGCTCGGAGTATGGTTTGGAGTTGTCACTGTCTCGGGCCAGTGTCTGCTTCAGTCTCTCCAGCCTATCAGCTCGGAGTATGGTTTGGAGTTGTCACTGTCTCGGGCCAGTGTCTGCTTCAGTCTCTCCAGCCTATCAGCTCGGAGTATGGTTTGGAGTTGTCACTGTCTCGGGCCAGTGTCTGCTTCAGTCTCTCCAGCCTATCAGCGCGGAGTATGGTTTGGAGTTGTCACTGTCTCGGACCAGTGTCTGCTTCAGTCTCTCCAGCCTATCAGCTCGGAGTATGGTTTGGAGTTGTCACTGTCTCGGCCAGTGTCTGCTTCAGTCTCTCCAGCCTATCAGCTCGGAGTATGGTTTGGAGTTGTCACTGTCTCGGGCCAGTGTCTGCTTCAGTCTCTCCAGCCTATCAGCTCGGAGTATGGTTTGGAGTTGTCACTGTCTCGGGCCAGTGTCTGCTTCCAGTCTCTCCAGCCTATCAGCCGGAGTATGGTTTGGAGTTGTCACTGTCTCGGGCCAGTGTCTGCTTCAGTCTCTCCAGCCTATCAGCTCGGAGTATGGTTTGGAGTTGTCACTGTCTCGGGCCAGTGTCTGCTTCAGTCTCTCCAGCCTATCAGCTCGGAGTATGGTTTGGAGTTGTCACTGTCTCGGGCCAGTGTCTGCTTCAGTCTCTCCAGCCTATCAGCCGAGTATGGTTTGGAGTTGTCACTGTCTCGGGCCAGTGTCTGCTTCAGTCTCTCCAGCCTATCAGCTCGGAGTATGGTTTGGAGTTGCCACTGTCTCGGCCAGTGTCTGCTTCAGTCTCTCCAGCCTATCAGCTCGGAGTATGGTTTGGAGTTGTCACTGTCTCGGGCCAGTGTCTGCTTCAGTCTCTCCAGCCTATCAGCTCGGAGTATGGTTTGGAGTTGTCACTGTCTCGGGCCAGTGTCTGCTTCCAGTCTCTCCAGCCTATCAGCCGAGTATGGTTTGGAGTTGTCACTGTCTCGGGCCAGTGTCTGCTTCAGTCTCTCCAGCCTATCAGCTCGGAGTATGGTTTGGAGTTGTCACTGTCTCGGGCCAGTGTCTGCTTCAGTCTCTCCAGCCTATCAGCTCGGAGTATGGTTTGGAGTTGTCACTGTCTCGGCCAGTGTCTGCTTCCAGTCTCTCCAGCCTATCAGCGCGGAGTATGGTTTGGAGTTGTCACTGTCTCGGGCCAGTGTCTGCTTCAGTCTCTCCAGCCTATCAGCTCGGAGTATGGTTTGGAGTTGTCACTGTCTCGGGCCAGTGTCTGCTTCAGTCTCTCCAGCCTATCAGCGCGGAGTATGGTTTGGAGTTGTCACTGTCTCGGGCCAGTGTCTGCTTCAGTCTCTCCAGCCTATCAGCTCGGAGTATGGTTTGGAGTTGTCACTGTCTCGGCCAGTGTCTGCTTCCAGTCTCTCCAGCCTATCAGCCGAGTATGGTTTGGAGTTGTCACTGTCTCGGGCCAGTGTCTGCTTCAGTCTCTCCAGCCTATCAGCTCGGAGTATGGTTTGGAGTTGTCACTGTCTCGGGCCAGTGTCTGCTTCAGTCTCTCCAGCCTATCAGCTCGGAGTATGGTTTGGAGTTGCCACTGTCTCGGGCCAGTGTCTGCTTCAGTCTCTCCAGCCTATCAGCGCGGAGTATGGTTTGGAGTATGGTTTCTGCACAGGTCTCTACAATCGCTCTCTCTCTCTCTCTCTCTGTCCCGTTTTCCCTCTCTCTCTCTCTCTCTCTCTGTCCCGTTTTCTCTCTCTCTCTCTCTCTCTGTCCCGTTTTCCCTCTCTCTCTCTCTCTCTCTCTGTCCCGTTTTCCTCTCTCTCTCTCTCTCTCTCTGTCCCGTTTTCCCTCTCTCTCTCTCTCTCTCTCTGTCCCGTTTTCTCTCTCTCTCTCTCTCTCTCTCTGTCCCGTTTTCCCTCTCTCTCTCTCTCTCTCTCTGTCCCGTTTTCCCTCTCTCTCTCTCTCTCTCTCTGTCCCGTTTTCCTCTCTCTCTCTCTCTCTCTGTCCCGTTTCCTCTCTCTCTCTCTCTCTCTCTCTGTCCCGTTTTCCTCTCTCTCTCTCTCTCTCTCTGTCCCGTTTTCCCTCTCTCTCTCTCTCTCTCTCTGTCCCGTTTTCCCTCTCTCTCTCTCTCTCTCTCTGTCCCGTTTTCCTCTCTCTCTCTCTCTCTCTCTGTCCCGTTTTCCCTCTCTCTCTCTCTCTCTCTCTCTGTCCCGTTTTCCCTCTCTCTCTCTCTCTCTCTGTCCCAGTTTTCCTCTCTCTCTCTCGCTCTCTCTCTGTCCCGCTTTCCCTCTCTCTCTCTCTCTCTCTGTCCCGTTTTCCCTCTCTCTCTCTCTCTCTCTCTCTGTCCCGTTTTCCCTCTCTCTCTCTCTCTCTCTCTGTCCCGTTTTCCTCTCTCTCTCTCTCTCTCTCTCTGTCCCGTTTTCCCTCTCTCTCTCTCTCTCTCTCTGTCCCGTTTTCCTCTCTCTCTCTCTCTCTCTCTGTCCCGTTTTCCCTCTCTCTCTCTCTCTCTCTCTGTCCCGTTTTCACTCTCTCTCTCTCTCTCTCTGTCCCGTTTTCCCTCTCTCTCTCTCTCTCTCTCTGTCCCGTTTTCCCTCTCTCTCTCTCGCTCTCTCTGTCCCGTTTTCCTCTCTCTCTCTCTCTCTCTCTGTCCCGTTTTCCCTCTCTCTCTCTCTCTCTCTCTGTCCCGTTTTCCCTCTCTCTCTCTCTCTCTCTCTGTCCCGTTTTCCCTCTCTCTCTCTCTCTCTCTCAGGTGAGGTGTTTGATCTTTCTTCAGCGGAGAAGATGGTGACACCAGCACTACCACGGACTACTGAAGACCTGTTTGCTGCCATACACAGGTATGCCATGATAACACATAATGACACGTGATGACACGTACTCCAGTACTGTATGTTCTTCAGACACACTATGGTACACTTCTCATCTATCCACATATCTGAATACTGGACCCGGAGGTCCATTTTTATAAATGTTTGTATTTTATTTTTCTTAGATGTTTGTTTTTGTTTTATTATATGTATAAATTAAATACAGGTCATTTGGAAAGTATTCAGACCCCTTCACTTTACCTACATTTTGTTACGTTACAGCCTTATTCTAAAATGGATTTAAAAAAATAATCCTCATCAATCTACACATAATACCCCATAATGACAAAGCAAAAACAGGTTTTAAAATGTATAGTAGAAAACAGAAATACCTTATTTAAATAAGTAATCAGATCCTTTGCTATAAGACTCGGAATTGAGCTCAGGTGCATCCTGTTTCCATTGATCATCCTTGAGATGTTTCTACACCTTGATTGGAGTCTACCTGTGGTAAATTCAATTGATTGGACATGACATGACACACCTGTCTATATAAAGGTCCCACAGTTGACAGTGCATGTCAGAGCAAAAACCAAACCATGAGGTAGAAGGAATTATCCGTAGAGCTCAGAGACAGGATTGTGTCGAGGCACATATCTGAGGAAAGGTACCAAAACATTTCTGCAGCATTGAAGGTCCTCAAGAACACAGTGGCCTCGATCATTCTGGAAGAATGAATACGTTTGGAACCACCAAGACTCTTCCTAGAGCTGGCCGCCCAGCCAAACTGAGCAATCGGGGGAGAAAGACCTTGGTCAGGGAAGTGACCAAGGACTCCAGTTCCTCTGTGGAGATTTGAGAACCTTCCAGAAGGACAACCATCTCTGCAGTACTCCACCAAACAGGCCTTTATGCTAGAATGGCCAGACGGAAGCCACTCCTCAGTAAATAGCACATGACAGCCCACTTGGAGTTTGCCAAAAAGTCACCTAAAGGACTCTCAGACCATGAGAAACAAGATTCTCTGGTCTGATGAAACCAAGATTGAACTCTTTGGCCTGAATGCCAAAACTGGCACCATCCCTACAGTGAAGCATGGTAGCGGCAGCATCATATTGTGGGGATGTTTTTCAGCGGCAGAGACTGGGAGACTAGTCAGGATCGAGGCAAAGATGAACGGAGCAAAGTACAGAGAGATAGTTGGTGAAAACCTGCTCCAGAGCGCCCAGGACCTCCGACTGGGGTGAAGTTTCACCTTCCAACAGGACAACAACCCTAAAAACACAGGCAAGACAACGCAGGAGTGGCTTTGGGACAAGTCTCAATGTCCTTGAGTGGCCCAGCCAGGCCACGGACTTGAACCAGATCGAACATCTCTGGAGAGACCTGAAATATCTGAGCAGCAAAGCTCCCCATCCAACCTGACTTGAGATGTTCTGCAGAGAAGAATGGGAGAAACTCCCCAAATACAGGTGTGCCAAGCTTGTAGCGTCATACCCTAGAAGACTCTAGGCTGTAATCGCTGCCAAAGGTGCTTCAACAAAGTACTGAGTAGAGGGTCTGAATACTTATGTAAATGTGATATTTCAGTTTGACATGTTTTATACATTTGCAAACATTTCTAAAGACTGTTTTTGCTTTGTCATTATAGGGTATTGTGATGTCATTATAGGGTATTGTGATGTCATTATAGGGTATTGTGATGTCATTATAGGGTATTGTGATGTCATTATAGGGTATTGTGTGTAGATTGATGAGGGGATAAAAAAGTAATCAGTTGTAACGTAAAAAAAGGTGGAAAAAGTCAAGGGGTCTTAATACCTTCCGAATGCACTGTACATATATATATATCATTTAATGTTGGGTTCTTACGCAGCATTAACACACCTTTCCCTGCGTCTGCATCTCTCTGTAGCAGTGCATTCTGGGAAGGCACACACGTTTGACCACCCAAGTGTGTGGGCGTGGTGTTGACAGCAGGTAACACTGATCAGTTGGATGGTGTAGTTAGGGGTGGGTCATCCCAGCCTAGTCCTTCAGTGGATGTTGTGTGTTATAGCTAGTCCCTCTATGGTGAAACATGATGTTATAGCTAGTCCCTCTATGGTGAAACATGAGGTTATAGCTAGTCCCTCTGTAGTGAAACATGACGTTATAGCTAGTCCCTCTATGGTGAAACATGTTATAGCTAGTCCCTCTATGGTGAAGAATGTTATAGCTAGTCCCTCTATGGTGAAACATGATGTCATAGCTAGTCCCTCTATGGTGAAACATGATGTTATAGCTAGTCCCTCTATGGTGAAACATGAGGTTATAGCTAGTCCCTCTATGGTGAAACATGGTGTTATAGCTAGTCCCTCTATGGTGAAGAATGTTATAGCTAGTCCCTCTATGGTGAAACATGATGTCATAGCTAGTCCCTCTATGGTGAAACATGATGTTATAGCTAGTCCCTCTGTAGTGAAACATGACGTTATAGCTAGTCCCTCTATGGTGAAACATGTTATAGCTAGTCCCTCTATGGTGAAGAATGTTATAGCTAGTCCCTCTATGGTGAAACATGATGTCATAGCTAGTCCCTCTATGGTGAAACATGATGTCATAGCTAGTCCCTCTATGGTGAAACATGTTATAGATAGTCCCTCTATGGTGAAGAATGTTATAGCTAGTCCCTCTAGTGAAACATGATGTCATAGCTAGTCCCTCTATGGTGAAACATGATGTCACAGCTATTCCCTCTATGGTGAAACATGATGTTATAGCTAGTCCCTCTGTAGTGAAACATGATGTTATAGCTAGTCCCTCTAGTGAAACATGATGTCATAGCTATTCCCTCTATGGTGAAACATGATGTCATAGCTATTCCCTCTATGGTGAAACATGGTGTTATAGCTAGTCCCTCTATGGTGAAACATGATGTTATAGCTAGTCCCTCTGTAGTGAAACATGGTGTTATAGCTAGTCCCTCTGTAGTGAAACATGACGTTATAGCTAGTCCCTCTGTAGTGAAACATGATGTCATAGCTAGTCCCTCTATGGTGAAACATGGTGTTATAGCTAGTCCCACTATGGTGAAACATGTTATAGCTAGTCCCTCTATGGTGAAACATGACGTTATAGCTAGTCCCTCTGTAGTGAAACATGACGTTATAGCTAGTCAGGTAGCCTAATGGTTAGAGTGTTGGACTTGTAACCGGAGGGTTGCAATTTCGAATCCCCAAGCTGACAAGGTAAAATCTGTCGTTCTGCCCCTGAACAAGGCAGTTAACCCACTGTTCCCCGGGCGCCGAAGACGTGGATGTCGATTAAGGCAGCCCTCTGCACCTCTCTGATTCAGAGGGGTTGGGTTAAATGCGGAAGACACATTTCAGTTGAAGGCATTTGGTTGTACAACTGACTAATAATGGTGACTTTGAGTCCCTCTGTAGTGAAACATGATGTTATAGCTAGTCCCTCTATGGTGAAACATGATGTTATAGCTAGTCCCTCTGTAGTGAAACATGGTGTTATAGCTAGTCCCTCTGTAGTGAAACATGGTGTTATAGCTAGTCCCTCTATGGTGAAACATGATGTTATAGCTAGTCCCTCTGTAGTGAAACATGATGTTATAGCTAGTCCCTCTTTAGTGAAACACGGTGTTATAGCTAGTCCCTCTGTAGTGAAACATGATGTTATAGCTAGTCCCTCTTTAGTGAAACACGGTGTTATAGCTAGTCCCTCTGTAGTGAAACATGATGCCATAGCTATTCCCTCGAAACATGATGTTATAGCTAGTCCCTCTATGGTGAAACATGGTGTTATAGCTAGTCCCTCTATGGTGAAACATGACGTTATAGCTAGTCCCTCTATGGTGAAACATGGTGTTATAGCTAGTCCCTCTATGGTGAAACATGACGTTATAGCTATTCCCTCTATGGTGAAACATGACGTTATAGCTAGTCCCTCTATGGTGAAACATGGTGTTATAGCTAGTCCCTCTATGGTGAAACATGGCGTTATAGCTAGTCCCTCTATGGTGAAACATGGTGTTATAGCTAGTCCCTCTATGGTGGAACATGGTGTTATAGCTAGTCCCTCTATGGTGAAACATGACGTTATAGCTAGTCCCTCTGTAGTGAAACATGACGTTATAGCTAGTCCCTCTGTAGTGAAACATGACGTTATAGCTAGTCCCTCTGTAGTGAAACATGGTGTTATAGCTAGTTCCTCTATGGTGAAACATGGTGTTATAGCTAGTCCCTCTGTAGTGAAACATGACGTTATAGCTAGTCCCTCTATGGTGAAACATGACGTTATAGCTAGTCCCTCTATGGTGAAACATGATGTTATAGCTAGTCCCTCTATGGTGAAACATGATGTTATAGCTAGTCCCTCTATGGTGAAACATGGTGTTATAGCTAGTCCCTCTATGGTGAAACATGGTGTTATAGCTAGTTCCTCTATGGTGAAACATGGTGTTATAGCTAGTCCCTCTATGGTGAAACATGATGTTATAGCTAGTCCCTCTATGGTGAAACATGGTGTTATAGCTAGTCCCTCTGTAGTGAAACATGACGTTATAGCTAGTCCCTCTATGGTGAAACATGACGTTATAGCTAGTCCCTCTATGGTGAAACATGGTGTTATAGCTAGTCCCTCTATGGTGAAACATGATGTTATAGCTAGTCCCTCTATGGTGAAACATGGTGTTATAGCTAGTCCCTCTATGGTGAAACATGGTGTTATAGCTAGTCCCTCTATGGTGAAACATGTTATAGCTAGTCCCTCTATGGTGAAACATGACGTTATAGCTAGTCCCTCTATGGTGAAACATGTTATAGCTAGTCCCTCTATGGTGAAACATGATGATATAACTATTGAAATTGGTTCACTGGTTCGATGGCTCAGTGCTTCACTGGTTTGGTGGTTCACTGGCTCAGTGCTTCGGTGCAGTGCAACTGCACATGCAATGCCAAATGTGGATGGTCAGAGTCAAATGCCAATATCTTCATTGAGACAACGCTGAAATTGCTTGCGAGTCAGTACAACTTTTAAAATGTAGCCGAAATAGAGATTTTATCTTGCACATTTAGGCTTTTTAATTATTACCATACATTATTTTATTTAACCTATATTTAACTAGGCAAGTCAGTTAAGAACAAATTCTTATTTACAATAACGGCCTACTACTATGGGAGGCTACTGCGTAAAATATTTCTTATTGAACTTATTTAGGTTTGTTTATCAATAAACAGGGCTTTTTTCTTCCACTCCTATCAATCAAGATCATTGTACTAATAGGTATAGAACGTTCTAGTGTATTAATAGGTATAGAACGTTCTAGTGTATTAATAGGTATAGAACGTTCTAGTGTACTAATAGGTATAGAACGTTCTAGTGTATTAATAGGTATAGAACGTTCTAGTGTATTAATAGGTATAGAACGTTCTAGTGTACTAATAGGTATAGAACGTTCTAGTGCACTAATAGGTATAGAACGTTCTAGTGCATTAATAGGTATAGAACGTTCTAGTGTATTAATAGGTATAGAACGTTCTAGTGTTCTAATAGGTATAGAACGTTCTAGTGTACTAATAGGTATAGAACGTTCTAGTGTACTAATAGGTATAGAACGTTCTAGTGTATTAATAGGTATAGAACGTTCTAGTGTATTAATAGGTATAGAACGTTCTAGTGTACTAATAGGTATAGAACGTTCTAGTGTATTAATAGGTATAGAACGTTCTAGTGTACTAATAGGTATAGAACGTTCTAGTGTATTAATAGGTATAGAACGTTCTAGTGTATTAATAGGTATAGAACGTTCTAGTGTTCTAATAGGTATAGAACGTTCTAGTGTATTAATAGGTATAGAACGTTCTAGTGTATTAATAGGTATAGAACGTTCTAGTGTTCTAATAGGTATAGAACGTTCTACTGTATTAATAGGTATAGAACGTTCTAGTGTTCTAATAGGTATAGAACGTTCTAGTGTATTAATAGGTATAGAACGTTCTAGTGTTCTAATAGGTATAGAACGTTCTAGTGTATTAATAGGTATAGAACGTTCTAGTGTTCTAATAGGTATAGAACGTTCTAGTGTATTAATAGGTATAGAACGTTCTAGTGTTCTAATAGGTATAGCACGTTCTAGTGTTCTAATAGGTATAGAACGTTCTAGTGTACTAATAGGTATAGAACGTTCTAGTGTATTAATAGGTATAGAACGTTCTAGTGTTCTAATAGGTATAGAACGTTCTAGTGTTCTAATAGGTATAGAACGTTCTAGTGTACTAATAGGTATAGAACGTTCTAGTGTACTAATAGGTACAGAACGTTATAGTGTATTAATAGGTATAGAACGTTCTAGTGTATTAATAGGTATAGAACGTTCTAGTGTACTAATAGGTATAGAACGTTCTAGTGTTCCAATAGGTATAGAACGTTCTAGTGTTCCAATAGGTATAGAACGTTCTAGTGTTCTAATAGGTATAGAACGTTCTAGTGTACTAATAGGTATAGAACGTTCTAGTGTACTAATAGGTATAGAATGTTCTAGTGTATTAATAGGTATAGAACGTTCTAGTGTTCCAATATGTATAGAACGTTCTAGTGTATTAATAGCTATAGAACGTTCTAGTGTACTAATAGGTATAGAACGTTCTAGTGTTCCAATAGGTATAGAACGTTCTAGTGTACTAATAGGTATAGACCGTTCTAGTGTACTAATAGGTATAGAACGTTCTAGTGTACTAATAGGTATAGAACGTTCTAGTGTATTAATAGGTATTGAACGTTCTAGTGTACTACATGCATGAAGTGTCAAATGCATCCTGTCATTAGCATGGTTTGGTGGTTCACTGGTTTGGGGGTTCACTGGTTTGGTGGTTCACTGGTTCGGTGGTTCACTGGTTTGTTGGTAGTGGGACTAAAATTGGTAATTTAATGTTAACTTCTCTCCCATCCTCCCTCTCTCTCTCCCCCTCTTTCAGGTCTAAGAGGAAAGTTCTGGGGCGCAGGAACTCTGAGGAAGAGCGATGCCGTGTCTTCCCCCTCTCCTCCTCCTCTTCTTTCTCCTCCTCTCCTCCAGTGACCCCTCCAGGCCCTAGCCCCGCCCCTCTGCAACCTCTTGAGGTGTTAGGATCCAGTAAGGTGAGAGGTCATAGGTTAGGGGTCAGCAGCAGCAGTGACAGCTTCAAGGCTCTGCTCCTGAGGAAGGGAAGTCGCTGCGACCCTGCAGCTCGCATGTCTGCAGCCGAGAGACTCCGCAGTACTGCCCCCAAACACCTGATGGCGACACCACAGAGCCAGAGCTCACAGGGCCAGAGCTCACAGGGCCAGCGCTCACAGGGCCAGCGCTCACAGGGCCAGCGCTCACAGGGCCAGCGCTCACAGGGCCAGCGCTCACAGGGCCAGCGATCACAGGGCCAGCGATCACAGAGCCTGCGCTCACCGAGCTTACAGAACCAGAGCTCACAGAGCCAGAGCTCACGGAGCTCACAGAGCCAGAGCTCACGGAGCTCACAGAGCCAGAGCTCACAGAACCATCCCCTGTCAGACACACACCTGCAGCTTGGAGTGGAGTCACACACTCACACCCCTCAGCCCTTTGCACAAACACACACTGTCCAGCTAATGACCCTACACCTACCCCGGCCGCAGTACACACACAGACACAGGAGGAGGGTAGAGTGGGCACTCACTGAGGGCACGCTCCCTCTCTCCTCCCTGTCCTCCCCCACATACCCCTCCTCCCCCTCTCTTTGGGGGTGGCGACCCCCCCGCTCCCCCACTCCCCCTTGCTCAGCCAGCCGGCGTTTTGCTGCCCGCAGCCGACTACCCAGCAGCCCCATGACTGCCATCTCGGAGTGGGAAGGGGAGGGCGAATCACTGGAGGGCGATGGGTTGGCCGTGACCATCGGACTGGCCCGCGATTCGTGCAAGACTTTTGGATTGGTCGAGCTCACTGACGGACGTGCCGAGGCCACCAAAGGCAGCCTTGATTGGCAGCAGAGCAGGTCTATGGAGACACACAACGTCTTGTGGGTCGGCTAGAGCACCAGACTGGTGAGTCGCTGTCCTACTCATACCCAGGACAGAGGCTTCAGTCCAGGGCTAGGAGACTTTATGTATCCTGCACCTGGGGGAAATTGTTGGAAGTCGAACACTGTCTAAAATAAACCTACCAGCCACCAGACTGGCTATTGTACTCATTGTAACGTCTGGAATGGAATTCGTGGAGCGGAGTCAAACATGTGTTTTCCATATGGTGCATGTGTTTGATACCATTCGATTTATTTCTTTCCAGCCATTACAATGAGCCCGTCCTCCTATAGCTCCTTCTACCAGCCTCCACTGGTACAAGATGATTATTGGGTAACATGAATGCTGTTTTTTTCTGACCTGTTGTTTCAGTCTTGTATCTAGTTTTAGTATGCAGCTGTAGCCATTTTGAGATTAAGAATACAACATTAAGATATATATTAAAAATGTATTTTGAGGTTTCAGTTACCAAAGACAAAATGTCACTCCCAGTGAAACTGCAGCAGTGGGCGTGTCTGAGAATGTCTCCATGATTGCGATTGGCTTATTGTTTGGACTTGTGATTGTGATTGGAGGAATTCAATCTGCTAAAGTTATTCTATATTTATATTATTTGATGCTTAATCCTCTTTAAATCAAATCAAATGTTATTGGGTCACATACACGTGTTTAGCGGGTGTAGCGAAATGCTTGTGTTCCTACTGTAGCTCCAACAGTGCAGCAATATCTAACAATTCACAACAAAACACACAAATCTAAAAGTAAAATAACGAAATTAAATTATCTATTTATTTTTCTGCCGTTAGACATCATTTGATTGAGTCTTTTTTTTTTTTATGTAGTACATGCTTTACTGCCCTCATCTCATTATAAGGTAGCTTCTGTCTCCTTTCTATTACTGTACCTTAATACCTGGACTTTGTACATTTTTATAACAGTTGATTTGTGTTCTATGAGTTTTCTAGTGTATTTATTCGAGAACTGTGAAGACAACGGAGTCCCATTTATATATATATAGGTTATCTGGGTTATCCCTGGTGCTAGATATGGGTTTAGGGCTTAGAGGTTAGAGGTCAAGGGATTAGAGGTAAAGTGTGTACAGACCGTGTTTAGATGGCAGATGTGACATATCTATAGGGATGAAGTCAGGTGAACGATAGAGATAGAGGTGGAGTGGTTATGGGGGGAAGGATAGATAGAAGAACAGGGTCAAGTAAAAGATGGCGAGAGAGTGTGAGGTGAAAAGAAAAGAGTAAGAGAGAGGAGAGAGAGAGACGGATGTACAGACTGAGGAGAAGGCTGAATGATGAGTTGAATAAAGTATATTATGACAGAGATCTGTCTACTGCTTTCTGATTTACACACACACACACACACGCGCGCGCGCGGTCGCCTTGCGGTTAAGAGTGTGTGTGTGAAGGTTGCTGGTTCGAATCCCCGAGCCGACAAGGTAAAGAAATCGCTCAATGTGCCCTTGAGCAAGGAATTTTTGCCCTAATTGCTCCTGTAAGTCGCTCTGGATAAGAGAGTCTGCTTAATGACTAAAACGTACAAATTTACTGCTGTCTGATTTACACACATGTCAGAACTGTTGACATCTGTTGTGGTGACAGACTGAACAGGAACTGTAGAGGTCAGGGGGGTCAGAGATATGATATATATATATATATAATAGCCGTCATCGTTGAATCCTTATTGTCACACACGTATCTAATCATCACTAACTGGTAAATCACTGCATGTGTCACCGTGGTGATTTCCATTGTTACGCACATAGATAACTGCTAACTGATTGGTTGGTTGCTAATTGATTGGTTTTGTGAATGACATCTCCTGTCCATATGGTTGATTTCCATTGTTACTCATAGACATAATCTTCACTAACTGATGGCTAATTGTAGTCTTTGTGAATGACGTCTGTCAATTCCCAGGGCTGCCAACACACACAATGCCTGGCAAAACTCACTAATCGTAATAGGATCTCTGAATGTGAGGCCTTAAACAATTAATTAACTTAAACTGTTTTAATATAACCACTGTGAAGACTGTTCTACTCTGCAGAGGACAAACAGGACTGTGTGTGTGTGTGTGTGTGTGTGTGATTTTATCCTGATGTCAGCAGCTGCAGTGAGTGAGAGGGCTGTGGAAATTAACTAATTAGAGAGAGAGAGAGAGAGAGAGAGAGAAAGAAAATGTCATCACTGGTGGGCAGAAGGGCATCACTGGTGGGCAGAATGGGTCACTGGTGGGCAGAGGGGCATCACTGGTGGGCAGAGGGGCATCACTGGTGGGCAGAGGGGCATCACTGGTGGGCAGAGGGACATCACTGGTGGGTAGAAGGGCGTCCCTGGTGGGCAGAGGGGCGTCACTGGTGGGCAGAGGGGCGTCACTGGTGGGCAGAGGGGCGTCACTGGTGGGCAGAAGGGCATCACTGGTGGGCAGAAGGTCATCACTGGTGGGCAGAAGGGCATCACTGGTGGGCAGAAGGGCATCACTGGTGGGCAGAATGGGTTCACCACACCTGATTACTCATCTCATATATATATATATATATATATATATATACACTGTACTCCATACCATCTACTGCATCTTGCCTATGCCGGTCAGCCATCGCTCATCCATATATTTATATGTACATACTCGTATTCATTCCTTTACTCTTGTGTGTATAAGGTAGTTGTTGTGAATTTGTTAGATTACTTGTTAGATACTACTGCATGGTCGGAACTAGAAGCACAAGCATTTCACTACACTCGCATTAACATCTACTAACCATGTGTATGTGACAAATAAAATTTGATTTTTTTTTTTTATTATTTTGATCTTAATGAGGGCTTGTTACCTTTGAAATGGAATCTGAATAGACTTTAAAAAACACAAGTTTATAAAACACAAGGCATGCTAGCTCCATCCTGGTGGCGCAGAGGACTAATTCCATGTATAGAGAACAGAAGTTCACAGGTTTGAATCTCACACGGTGCCACAATAATCAAAAGGGCATCACTGGTGGGCAGAAGGGCATCACTGGTGGGCAGAAGGGCATCACTGGTGGGCAGAAGGGCATCACTGGTGGGCAGAATGGGTGCACCACAGCAGCAGGCTAGCAGCTGTAGCTAGCTAACACCAGTCAGATGAGATGAGAAGCAAGATACAATGAAAGGAAGCTAGCTAGCTCTGTATATTTTGCTATGGAAGGTTTTTTCATATGGCTGAAGTCATCCGTGTAAACTAAATCAGAGCACAAACAAATAAGCTAGCGAACATCCTATTATAGCTAGCTACTAGCCAACGAGACTGTAACATAGCTATATAAATCATGTACCACAACTCAATGTTGACATTTATATTCTTGCTAGCTAAGTTACATTTTTCCATAAAGCATAGCTAGCTAACTAAGCAAAGTCCATAGTGAACCCCAAACTTTGGGAACGTTGGGAAACTGCCATGCAGCTAACTTATAATATGTGCCTCATTGCCTCATTGCTCATCATTTCATTTTGGAGCTCCCGAGAGATGCAGCAGTCTAAGGCACTGCATCTCAGTGCTAGAGGAGTTACTATAGACACCCTGGTTCCATTCCAGGCTGAATCACAACTGGCTGTGATTGGGAGTCGCACAATTGGCCCAGTGTCGTTAGGGTTTGGCCGGTGTAGGCCGTCATTGTAAATAACAATTTGTTCTTAACTGACTTGCCTAGTTAAATAAAAATCTAACGTTACTCTGGAATGATACAGTCAAACTGGCTGTCAGTTTCAGCACCAACAGCTGCTACCTAGCCTACATTTCCTCAACCAAGACCAGCCTCTCACAACACAAACTGTAACTTATAAAACAAAGTGTCTTGCTAAGAAACTCTAAATAGATACTGACCACAGATCAGCTTTCTCCATTCAACTCTTACCTTAACATTAGATACTGGCCACAGATCAGCTTTCTCCAGTCAACTCTTACCTTAACATTAGATACTGACCACAGATCAGCTTTCTCCATTCAATTCTTACCTTAACATTAGATACTGACCACAGATCAGCTCCTAGAGAGACATTATCACCTATGGCTGTGAATATTCAGGAATATTCTTATGCTAAGGCTATCCACTAAATCAAATACTTGGCACATCATTGCGCATATATTGTTAGGCCTACACATCTTGAAATGTAAGCAATAATTACAGAGTAGCCTACAATTAGCAATGAAAAATAAAGCACAACTATATCTTGACAATAGTCAATACATGTTAGAATCACCTTTGGCAATGATGTGTCTTTCTGGATAAGTCTCTACTAACTTTGCACTCCTTGATTGTGCATTAATTTCAAATCACATTTTATGAGTCACATGCGCTGAATACAACAGTGAAATGCTTACTTACGAGCCCCTAACTGACAATGCAGTTAAAAAAATACGTATAAGAATAAGAAATAAAAGTAACAAGTAATTAAAGAGCAGCAGTAAAATAACAATAGCGAGACTATGTACAGGGGGGTACCGGTACAGAGTCAAAGTGCGGGTGCACCGGTTAGTTGAGGTAATATGTACATGAAGGTGGAGTTATGCATAGATGATAACAACAGAGAGTAGCAGCGGTGTAAAAGAGAGGGGGCAATGCAAATATTCTGGGTAGCCATTTGATTAGGTGTTCTGGAGTCTTATGGCTTGGGAATAGAATCTGTTTGGACCTAGACTTGGTGCTCTGGTACTGCTTGCCGCGCGGTGGCAGTGAGAGTCTATGACTCGGGTGGCTGGAATCTATGACAATTTTTAGGGTCTTCCTCTGACACCGAAGTTTGGCCCCAGTGATGTACTGGGCCGTTTGCAAAACCCTCTGAAGTGCCTTTGCGGTCGGAGGCCGAGCAGTTGCCATACCAGGCAGTGATGCAACCAGTCAGGATGCTCTCGATGGTGCAGCTGTAGAACCTTTTGAGGATCTGAGGACCCATGCCAAGTCTTTTCAGTCTCCTGAGGGGGAATACGTTTTGTCGTGCCCTCTTCACGACTGTCTTGATGTGCTTGGACCATGTTAGTTTGTTGGTGATGTGGACACCAAGGAACTTGAAGCTCTCATTCTCCACTACAGCCCCGTCGATGAGAATGGGGGCATGCTCGGTCCTCTTTTTCCTGTAGTCCACAATCATCTCCTTTGTCTTGATTTGCTCAAGACATTTCAACTTTTCATTTTAATTAATTTGTAAAAATGGCTAAAAACAAAAGTTCCATATTGTGTGTAGATCAGTAACACAATAAATCAAAACTTAATCAATTTTAAATTCACGATGTAACACAACAAAGCATGAAAGAAGTCAAGGGGTGTGAATACTTGAAGGGACTGTACATTTAGGATTGGGACTATTACTCTTTCCATTTGAACTCCTTTTCTTCCCGAATAACTAAAATAACTAAAAACTAAAATATTTGAATAACAGTTATCATCTAAACCCTGAGAGCGAACATTACCTCAGTTATCATCTACCTGCAGTGTTATTCTTTAGAGCTAACATTACCTCAGTTATCATCTACCTGCAGTGTTATTCTTTAGAGCTAACATTACCTCAGTTATCATCTACCTGCAGTGTTATTCCTTAGAGCTAATATTACCTCAGTTATCATCTACCTGCAGTGTTATTCTTTAGAGCTAACATTACCTCAGTTATCATCTACCTGCAGTGTTATTCCTTAGAGCTAACATTACCTCAGTTATCATCTACCTGCAGTGTTATCCTTCAGAGCTAACATTACCTCAGTTATCATCTACCTGCAG
This sequence comes from Brachymystax lenok tsinlingensis, assembly GCA_030435695.1. Lineage (NCBI taxonomy): Eukaryota > Metazoa > Chordata > Actinopteri > Salmoniformes > Salmonidae > Brachymystax > Brachymystax lenok. Next base: position 39,866,986 of record CM059786.1, on the reverse strand, counting down.
TGTTATCCTTCAGAGCTAACATTACCTCAGTTATCATCTACCTGCAGTGTTATCCTTCAGAGCTAACATTACCTCAGTTATCATCTACCTGCAGTGTTATCCTTCAGAGCTAACATTACCTCAGTTATCATCTACCTGCAGTGTTATCCTTCAGAGATAACATTACCTCAGTTATCATCTACCTGCAGTGTTATCCTTCAGAGATAACATTACCTCAGTTATCATCTACCTGCAGTGTTATCCTTCAGAGATAACATTACCTCAGCAACAGCAGGTGAGGTGTTGCTTATTTAGACGACCTGAATCAGAGTCCTATGGAGTTGACATGAGGTCAACCTGTCTGTCAGGGATTACAGAGTCTGATAGAGATTGGCCAGATTGGTCTGTGTAATCCGGACCAGATTAGGACAGGGACATACTGAGACCTCAATGGACCCAGCAGTACAGTATATATCTGACCCAGACCTGGGTTCAAGTACATTTGTGTTTTATTATTGTTTAATCTTATTTGAAATACTTTTAAATACTTATTTAAGTTTACAAGTGTTTTAAATGCTGCATCTTTCATACAAAGGCCGAATATTTAATGAGTTTCCCAAAACAGCAAGCAGAAAGAACATTTGCTGCTAAGTGCTTAATTGAAGCATGTCTACAGTAGATACTGATAGGATAGAAAGAAAGCAGCGCCGCTCTCTATCAGCCTTCTCCATTCAAATCTTACCAAAACATTAGAATTATTCCACAATACTGACGATGGATCAGCTCCTAGAGATATAGTGTCACCTACGACTGTAAATATTGAGGCGGCTTATTCTAAAGATTACCCAATAATAATGCACAAAATCTAAATTTGGCACATCATTGCGCACATGTTGTTTAAACATCATGAAATATATTGAGCCAAAAATAGAACTCAATTGAATGAACACGTAATTGATTTCGATATTGAAATATCTAGGCCTATAGCCTAGACTGTAGGCTATTTATCTTTAATGCAGTCATGTCGATTTGAAACATCTTTTTTATCCCTTGCTTGTTTGTAAAAATTGCAAAGACATTGGCAACTTTGTACTTGTAGTCAATTTTGTTCACAGAGAGATGATAAACATTTTGATTCTATGTTTAGCGTAGGTCTTCTGTGTATCAAGTGACGGGGTAGAGAAAAGAATGCATCTAGCGACACACTTAGCTGTTCTACATGTGTTGTGAGGAAGTCGGTAAATAATGAGCGTTTTCAAGTGCAACTTTATTAAACGATGGTTTTAGGAAACAGCTTGGAGATTTAACGATGCTCCTACAAAGGTTCTAACGATGAACTCATGCACGCACACACGCACACACACAAACATTCTGCGTTGAGAGACTGATGCCTTAATGTGCTACAGTCAGTCTGTCTGAACTGAAGCCTTTCAACACTACAGACTGAAAATTGACTATTTTCGACATAATTTTTTTCCTAGCAAATACAACATTTTATAAATAAACAATAACACACTTCTGGCCTGAATTTCTTTGTTACGTTTTTGCAGTCCCCAAACAAATTTTCATCATTAGGGTTAAATCCTTTGAACTTAGGCTAGGATCAGTACCTTAGGACTCACGTAGTTTGAGTGCGTCAAGGACGCACCTGACAATGGCTGTTCTGTTCTACAGACCCCTGTCAGATCTCCTGATCATGTCAGAAATTGTGCTTGTGCATCTAGTAGTACTACGCGATTGGACAAGGACTACTGCCAATAGCCAATGAGCATTCAGCATGTGAGATCAAAACAACGATGGTGAAGAGGAAAGCAACAACAACACGCTCCGTGTGGACCAAGGTGATGGGAGACAGGTTGGTGGAGCTGGAGAGAGAACCCGCTCCGTGTGGACCAAGGTGATGGGAGACAGGTTGGTGGAGCTGGAGAGAGAACACGCTCCGTGTGGACCAAGGTGATGGGAGACAGGTTGGTGGAGCTGGAGAGAGAACACGCTCCGTGTGGACCAAGGTGATGGGAGACAGGTTGGTGGAGCTGGAGAGAGAACACGCTCCGTGTGGACCAAGGTGATGGGAGACAGATTGGTGGAGCTGGGGAGAGAACACGCTCCGTGTGGACCAAGGTGATGGGAGACAGGTTGGTGGAGCTGGGGAGAGAACACGCTCCGTGTGGACCAAGGTGATGGGAGACAGGTTGGTGGAGCTGGAGAGAGAACACGCTCAGTGTGGACCATTGTGAAGGGAAACAGGTAGGTGGAGCAGGGGAGAGAACATGTTCCGTGTGGACCAAGGTGATGGGAGACAGGTTGGTGGAGCTGGAGAGAGAACACGCTCCGTGTGGACCAAGGTGATGGGAGACAGGTTGGTGGAGCTGGAGAGAGAACACGCTCCGTGTGGACCAAGGTGATGGGAGACAGGTTGGTGGAGCTGGAGAGAGAACACGCTCCGTGTGGACCAAGGTGATGGGAGACAGGTTGGTGGAGCTGGAGAGAGAACACGCTCCGTGTGGACCAAGGTGATGGGAGACAGGTTGGTGGAGCTGGAGAGAGAACACGCTCCGTGTGGACCAAGGTGATGGGAGACAGGTTGGTGGAGCTGGAGAGAGAACACGCTCCGTGTGGACCAAGGTGATGGGAGACAGGTTGGTGGAGCTGGAGAGAGAACACGCTCCGTGTGGACCAATGTGATGGGAGACAGGTTGGTGGAGCTGGGGAGAGAACACGCTCCGTGTGGACCAAGGTGATGGGAGACAGGTTGGTGGAGCTGGAGAGAGAACGCAGCTGCCGTGTCAATATTACCTCTGCATCCAACCATGACAGAAACCAAAAAGAACATTTCAGATTATATTATTATAATTCGTTTTTCATATTAAGTCCATATTCTGCGCCTAAGTCTCTTTGTTGATGTTTATGCACTTAATAATGTGCACACATATAAAGCAGCTCACTGTTTGCCTGTCACATTTTGTTCCTATGACAACGTAGAAACAGCAGGATCAAAGGAATCATCGTGTCATGTGAGCACCCACTTCCTGGGGTTGACGATGCAAAGAATGAACAATTTGAGCCGAGGAAATCGGGAAATGTGAGCACGTCCACGTTGTTAGGATTAGAATTTTAGAAGTCATGTAGTGTATGCTCAGCATTACAGAGCAAAGCAGTCGTCAGACCTGTTTAATATCACTTATAAACATTCATAAGACTGCCTGTAAGACGGAACGTGCAAGATGGCGTCGTGATCGGATTTGCTGAAGGGAGGGCGGTGGAGAGCTTTGTATGCGTCGCGGAAGTTAGAGTAGCAGTGATCGAGAGTATTACCCCTTGAGAGTCGTGCAATCAATATGCTAATAGAATTTACGTAGCCTTCTTCACAAGTTTGCTCTGTTAAAATCCCTAGCTACAATAAATGCAGCCTCTGGATATATGGTTTCCAGTTTACATAGAGTCCAATGAAGTTCCTTGATGGCCGTCTTGGTGTTCGCTTGAGGGGCAATGTACACAGCTGTGACTATAACTGACGAGAATTCTCTTGGTAGGTAAAATGGCCGGCATTTAATTGTAAGGAATTCTAGGTTGGGTGAGTAAAAGGACTTGAGTTCCTGTATGTTGTTATGATTACACCATGAGTCGTTAATCATGAAGCATACACCCCGCCCTTCCTCTTCCCAGAGAGGTGTTTACCTCTGTCGGCGCGATGCATAGAGAAGCTCGGTGGCTAAACCGATTCCGACAACATATCCCGAGAGAGCCATGTTTCCGTAAAACAGAGAATGTTACTATCTCATAAGACCTATCTTAGACCACTTATAAACATCCATAAGACATGTCTTAGACCAGTTATGAACATCCATAAGACATGTCTTAGACCAGTTATAAACATCCATAAGACATTTTTTAGATCACTTATAAACATCCATAAGACATGTCTTAGACCACATATCAACATCCATAAGACATGTCTTAGGCCACTTATTAACATCCATAAGACCTGTTTTAGACCAGTTATAAACATCCATAAGACCTGTTTTAGACCAGTTATAAACATCCATAAGACATGTTTTAGACCAGTTATAAACATCCATAAGACATGTTTTACACCAGTTATAAACATCCATAAGACATGTTTTACACCAGTTATGAACATCCGTAAGACATGTTTTAGACCACTTATAAACATCCATAAGATATGTTTTAGACCAGTTATAAACATCCGTAAGACATGTTTTAGACCAGTTATAAACATCCGTAAGACATATTTTAGACCAGTTATGAACATCCGTAAATCACATGTAAAGCAGTTGTAACAACCATGTAAAACACAACAGTTATTAAGCACAATGCAATAGAAGACGTTCTAACAGTTGTGACAGTCAGGTTGTCTGATCTTACCTGTGTAGTTGATGAGCTATGTCTGTATCTATCACCATGGACCTGTTGTGTTCTGTATCTATCACCAGGAACCTGCTGTGTTCTGTCTCTATCACAAGGGACATGTTGTGTTCTGTATCTCTCACCAGGGACCTGTTGTGTTCTGTCTCTATCACCAGGACCCTGCTGTGTTCTGTCTCTATCACCAGGGACCTGCTGTTTTCTAATAAATTAATGAACATGATGATAAGAGGTGTTCAGGGGTCATTATCCACCTGTATTGTTAAATCATCTTACACTAGGAGTGCTAATTTAGGATCAGGTCCCCCAAGTAATCTTATACGTTAAGGCAAAACTCATCCTAGATCAGGATTCCTCCTCTGGGAAGCTTTATGGTGTGACGTTACTGCTGCAGCCTCCACTACCGGCACTCACCACTGGGAGGTGCTGCTATGCTGTTGTCTGTCCTGCATGCCTGCTCCTGGCCATCTGACTGAAGGTAAGAGTAATTAAGGTGGGATCTAGGATTGCAAAATTCCACTAACTTTCCTTTTAATTGACAGGAATATGAAGGAATAAGCAGGGAATCTGGAATCCTCCAAATAGGATTTGGATGGGTAGGAAATAAGGAAAGTGAGGGAGAGAGGGAGGGAGAAAGGAAGAGAGGGAAAGAGAGCGCCAGAGAGAGAGAGAGATGGAGAGAGAGAGGGAAAGAGACATCTCTCTTCTCCTCTATATCTTTGTATCTCCCACTCTCTCCTCTATATCTCTGTATCTCCCTCTTTTGCGCCATCTCTCCATTTTTCTTACACGCACAAACACTCACATACCCTGAGTTAGTATCATTATTGATCTCTTTCTGATCAATAATTATATGTCTAGAAATAGATGTATATATTACTTTAAATACAAACACCTCTCTCTCTCTCTCTCCCCATGAAAACATACATGAAATGAGTTGCAAAATGAATAGGAAATATTGTCAAGACGTTGACAAGGTTTAAATAATAATATTTTTTATTTAAATAATAATTGTGTCCTTCAAACATAGCTTTTGTCAAATAATCCTCCATTTGCAGCAATTACAGCCTTGCAGACCTTTGGCATTCTAGTTGTCAATTTGTTGAGGTAATCTGAAGAGATTAACTCAATGCCCCATGCTTCCTGAAGCACCTCCCACAAATTGGATTGGCTTGATGGGCACTTTTTATGTACCATACGGTCAAGCTGCTCCCACAACAGCTCAATAGGGTTGAGATCCGATGACTGTGCTGGCCACTCCATTATAGACAGAATACCAGCTGACTGCTTCATCCCGAAATAGTTCTTCCATAGTTTGGATCTGTGCTTTGGGTCATTGTCCTGTTGTGGGAGGAAATTGGCTCAAATTAAGTGTCGTCCACAGGGTATGGCATGGTGTTGCAAAATGTAGTGATAGCCTTCCTTCTTCAAGATCCCTTTTACCCTGTACAAATCTCCCACTTTACCACCACCAAAGCACCCCCAGACCATCACATTGCCTCCACCATGCTTGACAGATGGCGTCAACCACTCTTCCAGCATCTTTTCATTTTTTCTGCGTCTCACGAATGTTCTTATTTGTGACTTGAACACTTCAAACTTAGATTCGTCTGTCCATAACACTTTTTTCCAATCTTCCTCTGTCCAGTGTTTGTGTTATTTTGCCCATCTTAATCTTTTCTTTTTATTGGCCAGTCTGAGACATGTTTTTTTTTTTTTCAACTCTGCCTAGAAGGCCAGCATCCCGAAGTCGCCTCTTCACTGTTGACGTTGAGACTGGTGTTTTGCGGGTACTATTTAATGAAGCTGTCAGTTGTGAGGCATCTGTTTCTCAAACTGGACACTTTAATGTACTTGTCCTCTTGCTCAGTTGTGCACCGGGGCCTCCCACTCCTCTTTCTATTCTGGTTAGAGCCAGTTTGCGCTGTTCTGTGAAGGGAGTAGTACACAGCGTTGTACGAGATCGTCAGTTTCTTGGCAATTTCTCGCATGGAATAGCCTTCATTTCTCAGAACAAGAATAGACTGACGAGTTTCAGATGAAAGTTATTATTGTAAGTATTGTAAAAAATTACTGATCTTTCTTATATCGCTCAGATATAGGACAGACACTTAAAAACATTTAAAAAAAAAACGTATACAATTTCAGAAATCAAATTGCTAAATGATCCTTGGTATGACCATCTAAAAACACTTCCATGTGTCAGCTTAGAAAAAGGCTTAGACTCTTAAACCCACAGAACCTCAGACCTGTCCTTAAAGATACTGTCCTCCATAACTTTTCATGAAACAACATTATTTGAACAACATAAAACATTTACATTTTATTCTTTAGTTTTGCGGGTTACGTTCACAAAAAGTTCCTGACATTCCAAAAACACAAATGACCTATTATTTCTCCTCTGTTGTCATTCTGTTTTCACCAGAAGCCTGGTCTCACAGCAAAACCTGTAATATTTTACTAATATCCTTGCCAATCTATTTGTGTGTTACTTTACGTTACATTACTTTGACTAGAAATAATATATTACATTAAACGTATATCCAGGACACTCAAATGATAGTGATATTTTGCGTTTGGTATGGAAAGTAGTTTACTTGGGGCAAAAACAAAGGTAGGCTGGTTGGATGGGTGTATAATGCCAATATCAAACAGCCCAAAGTTTGCGCGTCCGAAATCACATCCCGGACAACGTTAGCATTTTAGCTCATTAGTAACTACTTACTACTTTTTCACTACTTAGCATGTTAGCTAACCCTTTCCCTAACCTTAAACCTTTCCCTAACCTTAAACCTTTAACCTAAATCCTAACCGTAAGCTTAACCCTGACCTTAACCTCTAACCTAACGTAACATATCATACTAAAGCAGTCGAACATAAAATATCATACTAAACGGATGAAATGCGATGAAAATGTAGGACACTATTCGTCCTGCATTTCGTATTATATTGTACGACCGCTATGACATTGGTAGGCCAATCTAATGTAACATAGAGTAACGCAACATATCATACGAAATGGAGTGGTATGGATTTTAATGAAAGATAATCCGTTTTGCTTTGAGCCAGAGATCAAAGTGTTTAGCAGTGTGTGTGATAGAGGCAGACACACAGACAGAAAGAAAGACAGACACACAAAAATAGAGATAAACCGACAGACCGAAGGTTGATCCAACTTGTTCTCAGGGTATCTAATAATTTTCTACAGTACGTTGACAGACAAACACGCACGCAATCAATCAAATTTCTCAAGCCCTTTTTACATCAGCAGTTGCCACAAAGTGCTTTACAGAAACTCATCTTAAAACCTCAGAGATTAAGCAATGCAGATGCAGAAGCACGTTGGACGGGAAAAACTCCCTAGAAGGCAGGAACCTAGGCTCAGAGGGGTGGCCAGTCTTCTTCTGGCTGTGCCGGGTGGAGACTATAAGAGTGCATGGCCATTAAGTTCCAGATTGTTCTTCAAGATGTTCAAACGGTTATAGATGACCAGCAGGGTCAAATAATAATCACAGTGGCAACAGGTCAGCACCTCAGGAGTAAATGTCAATTGGATTTTCATAGCCGAGCATTCAGCAGATGCAGTAGAGAGGGAGAGAGACACACACACACAAAGGGATGTTGACTTGATAAAGATGAAGAGGGTGTTTTGTTTGTCTAACCCTCTCAGATAGCGCTACTTCAGGCGTGTTTACACAGCTGCTACATCACACACAAACACATGCATACATTCCAACAGTACATACACACATATCTAGTCACTTCATCTTCCTGCTACTCATACACACATGTCGACAAGCAGTATGACATTCCAATCTGCTTGTGTATTTGTTAATGTGTGTGTGTGTGTGTGTGTGTGTATATATATATATATATATATATGTGTGTGTATGTGTGGGTGGATATAGGGTCAACCCCAGAGAGAAGAGATAATATGTGGGTCTCAGCCTCAGCATATGACCCTAATTACCATGAGAGCGGGGGAGGGGTTTGTCAAGTCAGTACCTCATAATGTGACTCGTTTCAGGAAACTAGGCATATGTTGCGGGTCACTACTTCACAGGAGACACATTTGAACGTCTAACTCTGTCTGTTAAATCAAAATCATGGGGGGGGCAGAAATGTGAATTTTTATGTGCCTTAATAACGCCTTCTGTAAAATATGAATACAATTGTTAAATTACGAGCCTAGTTGGTTTAGCCAGGGGGAAAAAAAACAAGGAACCTTCCGGCTAGCCATGATTGGCTGAGATAATGAATGGGCTGAACATGCTAAGAGATGAGTTCAGATTGGTCTGCCATGTAGCAGGCTTCTGTCTACAACATGAGCTGGTCAGTATGTGTAGGTAATTCTTTTTAACGCTGCTTTTTTTGTACGAAATCACTTAAGAGAACAGCAAAAGTGTTGCTCTCCGCTTTCTAGAGGGCCGTGTTCTAAAATCAGCGGAATGCCCAATGGAATGAGAGTATGATAGCTAAGATGAAGAAAATTGCAAATATGCAGAGGGAGTCGAAAAGAGAAACACACAGAAGGTTGTTGTGTTAAACACCTGTCTCCGGATTACATCTTCAAACTAAGGGCAACCGTGGCATCCGTGACAGAGAGGGAGAAGCGTCTATTCATTTATACGGGTAAGATAGTCTAGCTAACTACATTTTCAGATATTATACATTTCTAATTTTTTGTCAGAAAGTCGTTTTTCATTTCAAGTTAAAACGTACTATTAGCTAGCTAATATTAGCCGGCTGGCTCGCTAGATAACGTTACGTGTATGATCTGTGTAGCAATATTATTCGTATCTCAGAGCCATTTGCATTGCTAGTTATCGCCCTAACGTTAGCTAGCTAGCTAACATTGAACCTGGTTCGTTAGGTACCTGCAGATTCATGCAGGGTAGTAATGTTATGATGTGGGATTATGGTTAATTGTTTAGCTAGCTAGCTAGCTAGCTACAGGTCTAAACAAAATACTCCACTATGCAAGTAACCATTTCACTGCACCATCTGTATCCTGTGCATGTGACAAATAAACTTAGATTTTATTTGATATAGTATATGTTTACCAGAGACGGTAACTTGAAGCACATGACCTTCAAAGTCTAATTAGGATATAATGTTAGGGCCAACAAGAGTGTCCAAGCTATTTTATGTAATTAGCTCGCCATTAACTTGTAAATAATGATATTGTTGTACGTTTATTGTCCTGTAATAATGAAAGACAAATGAGCTGAAGTGAAAATGTTGTCAGCTATATGGTGTGGTCATTACTTGAACTGGCTAGCCAGCTAACTTAACATTAGCTAGCTAGCTAAAAAGCTAGAAACGAACCAAAACATTATTTACAAAGCTGCCTGGTTTCCTAGATTAACATCTATTAAATTCATTTTTAAATGGGTGGGTTTATTGGTGTTAAAATACACTAGTTATGCTATTTTGGACCAGAAGGCTGCTGATGTCATGCAGCCTGTAGTTTTTGTGTTAATACTTTTTCATAACGACAATGACAAGTTTTATGTCAGACGACATTTGAATGTTCATGATGTCACTGCCACAACTGTTGCAGCATAAACCAGCATAAACCAGACTTTAGTCTTGAAATCTTTGGTTGTTCAGGACATGGCCTCAGATGTGAATCCTTAAAGAGATGGGTGGGGCTAAGGCTTAAGAGGGTGTGAACGATGCTGAATGGATGGAGACAAAGAAGAGCTCTCCAGTAGGTTTACCAAAATTATTCAAGGGCCAATTTTTCAACTTTCAAATCAGAATTACTTTCCCATTGTTTCTCAACTATCGTGTTTGAGTCTGTACTTTTATCCAATGTAAAAAACACAATTTCGGCCACATATGACAAATAATAACACTTAAGGTGCAGTATCCAACTTTTTGCTATATAAATGGCTTTGATTAGTTCCCCTGTAGCACTTCAGGGGAACTAAGTGAGATTTTTTTTATTCAGTTTTAAAGCCAATTCCCTGCATGATTACAACAAGGTTTTAAAAGCTTACCTAGCAATCTATAAAATGTTGAGTGACTGTCAGTAACTGACATAACAACTGCTGATGCACTACTTTGTGTATTCTACCATGGTATTTTTTTTAAAGAAAGTTGAGACCTTAACTTCTAAAAAAATGTATATATTAATTAAACTTTTATTTAACTTCTTAGGGAGCGGCAGCAGAGGTGACGGTTTTGGAGAGTCTGGCGTTTCTGGGCCACTTAGGCCCAGAAAATAGAATATGCACATAATTAGTACTATTTGATAGGAAACACTCTGAAGTTTTTAAAAATATTAAAATAATGTCTGTGAGTATAACATAACTGATGTAGCATGCAAAAACCCAAGGAATTTCTGTCCAGAATTTTTCTGTTGTTGTGACATTCTCTTTTCCATTGACTTGCTATTGAAATCCATGGATTTTAGCTCCTAGGTTGCAGTACCTATGGCTTCCACTAGATGTCAACATTCTTTATACAGTGTTTGGAGGCTTTAGCACTGAGCAGAACTGATAGGAAGAGGAAATAGTCAAGGGACCACAAATGTCAACAACGTTTCCCGGGCGCGAGATTGTGAGCGCGCCCCACTTCATTTTCCTTATATATCGTTTATGCAATCATCCGAGTGCATTATTATCGCTAAAATTCATAAAAGGATAGCTATGGATGCATTATAAATGATGTTTGATTTGTTTGGGCAAAGTTGATAGGTATATTTGAACGCGTTCTCTTCACTGTACAACGGGTGACTCGACGGTGGATTTTCTGAACATAACGTGCCAACCAAACTGAGATTTATGGATATAATAAATGACTTTTTCTAACAAAAGAACCATTGGATGTCTTCGTTGGACACTTGGGAAGCCCTCAGCAGAAGTTCTTCGAAAGGTAAGTAATTTATTTTAGCTCTTATATGGGTTTTGTGTGACCCGCACTGGATATGAATTTATGCTAATGCATAAATACAGTGGGGCAAAAAAGTATTTAGTCAGCCACCAATTGTGCAAGTTCTCCAACTTAAAAAGATGAGAGAGGCCTGTAATTTTCATCATAGGTACACTTCAACTATGACAGACGAAATGAGAAAAAGAAATCCAGAAAATCACATTGTAGGATTTTTAATTTATTTATTTGCAAATTATGGTGGAAAATAAGTATTTGGTCAATAACAAAAGTTTATCTCAATACTTTGTTACATACCCTTTGTTGGCAATGACAGAGGTCAAAGGTTTTCACAAGTCTTCACAAGGTTTTCCACACACTGTTGCTGGTTTTTTGGCCCATTCCTCCATGCAGATCTTCTCTAGAGCAGTGATGTTTTGGGGCTGTCGCTGGGCAACACGGACTTTCAACTCCCTCCAAAGATTTTCTATGGGGTTGAGATCTGGAGACTGGCTAGGCCACTCCTTCGTTGCCCGGGCGGTGTGTTTGGGATCATTGTCATGCTGAAAGACCCAGCCACTTTTCATCTTCAATGCCCTTGCTGATGGAAGGAGGTTTTCACTCAAAATCTCACGATACATGGCCCCATTCATTCTTTCCTTTACACGGATCAGTCGTCCTGGTCCCTTTGCAGAAAAACAGCCCCAAAGCATGATGTTTCCACCCCCATGCATCACAGTAGGTATGGTGTTCTTTGGATGCAACTCAGCATTCTCTGTCCTCCAAACACGACGAGTTGAGTTTTTACCAAAAAGTTATATTTTGGTTTCATCTGACCATATGACATTCTCCCAATCCTCATCTGGATCATCCAAATGCTCTCTAGCAAACTTCAGACGGGCCTGAACATGTACTGGCTTAAGCAGGGGGACACGTCTGGCACTGTGTTACTGATGGTAGGCTTTGTTACTTTGGTCCCAGCTCTCTGCAGGTCATTCACTAGGTTCCCCCGTGTGGTTCTGGGATTTTTGCTCACCGTTCTTGTGATCATTTTGACCCCACGGGGTGAGATCTTGCGTGGAGCCCCAGATCGAGGAAGATTATCAGTGGTCTTGTATGTCTTCCATTTCCTAATAATTGCTCCCACAGTTGATTTCTTCAAACCAAGCTGCTTACCTATTGCAGATTCAGTCTTCCCAACCTGGTGCAGGTCTACAATTTTGTTTCTGGTGTCCTTTGACAGCTCTTTGGTCTTGGCCATAGTGGAGTTTGGAGTGTGACTGTTTGAGGTTGTGGACAGGTGTATTTTATACTGATAAGTTCAAACAGGTGCCATTAATACAGGTAATGAGTGGAGGACAGAGGAGCCTCTTAAAGAAGAAGTTACAGGTCTGTGAGAGCCAGAAATCTTGCTTGTTTGTATGTGACCAAATACTTATTTTCCACCATAATTTGCAAATAAATTCATTAAAAATCCTACAATGTGATTTTCTGGATTTTTTTTCCTCATTTTGTCTGTCATAGTTGAAGTGTACCTATGATGAAAATTACAGGCCTCTCTCATCTTTTTAAGTGAGAGAACTTGCACAATTGGTTCCCAAGAAAGCTAAGGTGACTGAGCTAAATGACTATCGCCCCGTAGCACTCACTTCCGTCATCATGAAGTGCTTTGAGAGATTAGTCAAGGATCATATCACCTCCATCCTGCCAGACACCCTGGACCCACTCCAATTTGCTTACCGTCCCAATAGGTCCACAGACGACGCAATCCCTCCAAGCTCGTCATTAAGCTCGAGACCCTGGGTCTCGACCCAGCCCTGTGCAACTGGGTCCTGGACTTCCTGACGGGCCGGTCCCAGGTGGTGAGGGTAGGAAACAACATCTCCACCCCGCTGATCCTCAACACTGGGGCCCCACAAGGGTGCGTTCTCAGCCCTCTCCTGTACTCCCTGTTTACCCATGACTGCGTGGCCAAGCACGCATCCAACTCAATCATCAAGTTTGCTGACGACACTACAGTGGTAGGCTTGATTACCAACAACGACGAGACGGCCTACAGAGAGGAGGTGAGGGCCCTCGGAGTGTGGTGTCAGGAAAATAACCTCTCACTCAATGTCAACAAAACAAAGGAGATGATCGTGGACTTCAGGAAACAGGAGAGGGAGCACCCCTATCCACATCGAGGGGACAGTAGTGGAGAAGGTGGAAAGTTTTAAGTTCCTCGGCGCATACATCACGGACAAACTGAATTGGTCCACCCACACAGACAGCGTGGTAAAGAAGGCGCAACAGCGCCTCTTCAACCTCAGGAGGCTGAAGAAATTTGGCTTGTCACCAAAATCACTCACAAACTTTTACAGATGCACAATCGAGAGCATCCTGTCGGGCTGTATCACCGCCTGGTACGGCAACTGCTCCGCCCACAACCGTAAGGCTCTCCAGAGGGTAGTGAGGACTGCACAACGCATCACCGGGTTAAACTACCTGCCCTCCAGGACACCTACACCACCCGATGTCACAGAAAGGCCAAAAAGATCATCAAGGACAACAACCACCCGAGCCACTGCCTGTTCACCCCGCTATCATCCAGAAGGCGAGGTCAGTACAGGTGCATCAAAGCTGGGACCGAGAGACTGAAAAACAGCTTCTACCTCAAGGCCATCAGACTGTTAAACAGCCATCACTAACATTGAGTGGCTGCTGCCAACATACTGACTTAAATCTCTAGCCACTTTATACATAGGAATTGGATGTAACAAATGTATCACTAGCCACTTTAAACAATTTTGTATATAATGTTTACGTATCCGACATACTCATATCAAATGTATACACTGTACTCTAAACCATCTACTGTATCTTGCCTATGCCGTTCGGGTCATCGACCCAAATCTCTAGCCACTTTAATAATTAGAATTGGATGAAATAATGTATCACTAGCCACTTTAAACAATGCCATTTATATAATGTTTACATATCCTACATTACTCATCTCATATATATGTGTATATACTGTACTCCATACCATCTACTGCATCTTGCCTATGCCGGTCAGCCATCGCTCATCCATATATTTATATGTACATACTCGTATTCATTCCTTTACTCTTGTGTGTATAAGGTAGTTGTTGTGAATTTGTTAGATTACTTGTTAGATACTACTGCATGGTCGGAACTAGAAGCACAAGCATTTCGCTACACTCGCATTAACATCTGCTAACCATGTGTATGTGACAAATAAAATTTGATTTGATTTGATTTGATTTGATATATGTGTATATACACTGTACTCCATACCATCTACTGCATCTTGCCTATGCCGGTCAGCCATCGCTCATCCATATATTTATATGTACATACTCGTATTCATTCCTTTACTCTTGTGTGTATAAGGTAGTTGTTGTGAATTTGTTAGATTACTTGTTAGATACTACTGCATGGTCGGAACTAGAAGCACAAGCATTTCGCTACACTCGCATTAACATCTGCTAACCATGTGTATGTGACAAATAAAATTTGATTTGACTAAATACTTTTTTGCCCCACTGTATTGGAGGTGTTATCCTCAAACAATCAAATGTTGTGCTTTCGCCGTAAAGCCTTTTAGAAATATGACAATGCTGTGATATTGCCAAGAATCAGAGCTTTTGATGACTATGCAACACTTGTATATTGATGAATGTTTAATAATTCAACTTTTGGATTTTGAATTTGGCCCCTTAGGTGGTTTGCTAGCGCGCCGCTTCTCCCTAAGTAGACAAGTCAGTTATTAAGAACAAATTCTTATCTACAATGACGGTCTACCCCGGCCAAACCCTCCCTAACCCCGACGACGCTGGGCCAATTGTGCACCGCCCTATGGGACTCCTGACACGGCCGGCATCCAACCCGGGTATGTAGTGACGCCTCAGTATTACCAATACTGCAGCAGCATCCAGTGTGTTTTACTTTTAACTGATCTATATTTATTTTAAATGTCATGCACCTATTGGTGAAGCCCACATGAACTTTTTAAGACATTATTATTTTCCTGATGTTATGTGTGCACAAAACAAACATTTGACAGCTTACACACATAGATAATACTCATGGAAAGTACAGCTGCCTTTTCTTGTCACGTTTTCCTGTATAGTGATGTCAGAGCAGGAATCCCCGTTGTCCTTGGGCATTCACCAGGAGAAGGATTTGGAGAATGAGGGGGGGGAGGGTTTGATCACAGTGTTCTGACAGGTTACACACACGCCTGACACGCCTGACACACTTGGGAGTCCGTGTCTCTTGCGGTGTTGATATTTAGAGGAGGTAAGAGAGGGACAGGGGGTGGGGAGTTTTGTAGGTATTTAGCATTCAGTACGTCAAGAGAGGGGATCCCACTGCATGGGGTAATTAATCCGATCAAGACCCGCCAGAGACTGGGACAAGACACAATGACATGACAGGAGAGAAGAGAGGAAGGGGAGATTAAAAGGGGAGGAGGGGGTGGGGGTTTTCCTGACTAATCCAGACCATCAGACTGTTGAACAGCTTCTATTACCATCAGACTGTTGAACAGCTTCTATTAAATCAAATAAAATTGTATTTGTCACATACACATGGTTAGCAGATGTTAATGCGAGTGTAGCGAAATGCTTGTGCTTCTAGTTCCGACCATGCAGTAGTATCTAACAAGTAATTTAACAATTTCACAACAACTACCTTATACACACAGTGTAAAGGAATGAATACGAGTATTTACATTTGAATATATGGATGAGCGATGGCTGACCGGCATTGGCAAGATGCAGTAGATGTATATACTGCACTCCATACCATGTGAGATGAGTAGTGTAGGATATGTAAACATTATATAAATGTCATCGTTTAAAGTGGCTAGTGATACATTTATTACATCCACTTTTTAATTATTAAAGTGGCTAGAGATTTGAGTCAATGGACGAATGGCATAGGCAAGATTCAGTAGATGGTATAGAGTACAGCGTATACATTTGATATGAATAATGTCGGATGTGTAAACATTATATACAACATTTTTAAAGTGGCTAGTGATTTAAGTCAGTATGTTGGCAGCAGCCACTCAGTGTTAGTGGTGGCTGTTTAACAGTCTGATGGCCTTGAGGTAGAAGCTGTTTTTCAGTCTCTCGGTCCCAGCTTTGATGCACCTGTACTGACCTCGCCTTCTGGATGTTAACGGGGTGAACAGGCAGTGGCTCGGGTGGTTGTTGTCCTCGATTAACTTTTTGGCCTTCCTGTGACATTGGGTGGTGTAGGTGTCCTGGAGGGCAGGTAGTTTACCCCCGGTGATGCGTTGTGCAGTCCTCACTACCCTCTGGAGAGCCTTACGGTTGTGGGCGGAGCAGTTGCCGTACCAGGCGGTGATACAGCCCGACAGGATGCTCTCGATTGTGCATTGTGAAGTTTGTGCTTCTGTTGACAAGCCAAATTTCTTCAGCTTCCTGAGGTTGAAGAGGCGCTGTTACGCCTTCTTCACCACGCTGTCTGTGTGGGTGGACCATTTCAGTTTGGCCGTGATGTGTACACTGAGGAACTTAAAACTTTCCACCTTCTCCACTACTGTCTCGTCGATGTGGATAGGGGGGTGCTCCCTCTGCTGTTTCCTGAAGTCCACGATCATCTTCTTAGTTTTGTTGACGTTGAGTGAGAGGTTATTTTCCTGACATCACACTCCGAGGGACCTCACCTCCTCCCTGTAGGCCGTCTCGTCGTTGTTGGTAATCAAGCCTACCACTGTAGTGTCGTCAGCAAACTTGATGATTGAGTTGGAGGCGTGCTTGGCCACGGGAGTACAGGGAGTACAGGAGAGGGCTGAGAACGCACCCTTGTGGGGCCCCAGTGTTGAGGATCAGCGGGGTGGAGGTGTTGTTTCCTACCCTCACCACCTGGGGCCGTCCCGTCAGGAAGTCCAGGACCCAGTTGCACAGGGCTGGGTCGAGACCTGGGGTCTCGAGCTTAACGATGAGTTGAGGGTACTATGGTGTTAAATGATGAGCTGTAGTCGATGAACAGCATTCTTACATAGGTATTCCTCTTGCCCAGATGGGTTAGGGCAGTGTGCAGTGTGATTGCATCGTCTGTGGACCTATTGGAACGGTAAGCAAATTGGAGTGGGTCTAGGGTGTCTGGTAGGATGGAGGTGATATGATCCTTGACTAGTCTCTCGAAGCACTTCATGATGACGGAAGTGAATGCTACGGGGCGATAGTCATTTAGCTCAGTTACCTTAGCTTTCTTGGGAACAGGAACAATGGTGGCCCTCTTGAAGCATGTGGGAACTACAGACTGGGATAGGTATTGCTTAAATATGTCCATAAACACACCAGCCAGCTGGTCTGCGCATGCTCTGAGGACACGGCCAGGGATGCCATCTGGGCCGGCAGCCTTGCGAGGGTTAACACATTTAAATGTTTTTCTCACATTGGCTGCGGTGAAGGAGAGCCCGCAGGTTTTGGTAGCAGGCCGTGTTGGTGGCACTGTATTGTCCTCAAAGCGAGCAAAGAAGTTGTTTAGTTTGTCTGGCAGCAGGACATCATGGTCCGCAACGGGGCTGGTTTTCTTTTTGTAGTCCGTGATTGACTGTAGACCCTGCCACATTCCTCTTGTGTCTGAGCCGTTAAATTGTGACTCTACTTTGTCTCTATATTGATGCTTAGCCTGTTTGATTTCCTTGCGGAGGGAATAGCTACACTGTTTTGCATTCAGTCATGTTTCCGGTTTGCGCTTTCAGTTTTGCGTGAACGCTGCCATCAATCCACGGTTTCTGGTTGGGGAAGGTTTTAATAGTTGCTATGGGTACAACATCACTGATGCACTTGCTAATAAACTCGCTTACTGAATCAGCGTATATATCAATGTTGTTGTCTGATGCTGTCCGGAACATATCTCAGTCCACGTGCTCGAAGCAATCTTGCAGCGTGGAATCAGATTGGTCGGACCAGCGTTGAACAGACCTGAGAACGGGCGTTTACTGTTTTAGTTTCTGTCTGTAGGCTGGGAGCAACAAGATGGAGTCATGGTCAGACTTGCCGAAAGGAGGTCGGAGAATGGCTTTGTATGCATCACGGAAGTTGGAATAACAATGATCAAGGGTTTTACCAGCCCGGGGTCGCACATTCAATATGCTGATAAAATTTCGGGAGCCTTGTTTTCAAATTAGCCTTGTTAAAATCCCCAGCCACAATAAATACAGCCTCAGGATATGTGGTTTCCAGTTTACATAGAGTCCAATGAAGCTCTTTCAGGGCCGTCGATGTGTCAGCATGAGGGGGGATATATGAGACTGATTATAATCGAGGAGAATTCTCTTAGTAGATAATGCGGACGACATTTGATTGTAATGAATTCTATGTCAGGTGAACAAAAGGACTTGAGTTCCTGTATGTTGTTATGATCACACCACGACTCGTTAATCATAAGGCATACACCCCCCGCCCTTCTTCTTACCAGATAGATGTTTGTTTCTGTTGGCGCGATGCGTGGAGAAACCAGGTGGCTGTAACGACTCTGATAACGTGTCCTGAGTGAGCCATGTTTCCGTGAAGCAAAGAACGTTGCAGTCTCGGATGTCTCTCTGGAAGGCAATCCTTGCTCTGATTTCGTCTACCTTGTTGTCCAGAGACTGGACATTGGCAAGTAGTATAGTCGGGAGAGGTGCGCGATGTGCCCGTCTACGGAGCCTGACCAGAACACCGCCCCGTTTACCCCTTCTCCTCCGCCGCCGTTGTTTTGGGTAGCCGGCTGGGATCCAGTCTATTGTCCTAGTTGGTGGACCAAACAGAGGATCCACTTCGGGAAAGTAGTATTCCTGGTCGTAATGTTGGTAAGCTGATGTTGCTTTTATATCCAATAATTCCTCCCGGCTGTATGTAATAAAACTTAAGAATTCCCGGGGTAACAATGTAAAAGTAATCCATAAAAAAACTAAATACTGCATAGCTTCCTGAGAACGTGAAGCGAGGCTGCCATCTCTGTCGGCGCCGGAAGTCAATACCATCAATACTGCTGAACAGCTTCTATTACCAGACCATCAGACTGTTGAACAGCTTCTATTACCAGACCATCAGACTGTTGAACAGCTTCATTTACCATCAGACTGTTGAACAGCTTCATTTACCATCAGACTGTTGAACAGCTTCATTTACCATCAGACTGTTGAACAGCTTCATTTACCATCAGACTGTTGAACAGCTTCTATTACCAGACCATCCAACTGTTGAACAGCTTCTATTACCAGACCATCAGACTGTTGAACAGGCATCACTAGCCATCTACCAGGTGATGCTCACACAAAGCACATACACAAGCTCTCACCCTTACTGTCACGATCTTGTAAAGGAGCGGACCAAGATGCAGCGAGGATTCCAGTATACATACTTTAATGACCGTAGTGAAACTGGCACAAAACAATAAACAAAGAACAGACCGTAACGCTGGTATGGCTCAGCGCACGCGCACAGAGAAATACAAACATTCAATAACCCACAAAACAGGTGGGAAAAGGGAACCAACTTAAATAGGATTCCCAATCAGAGGCAACGACAACCAGCTGCCTCTAATTGGGTACAACTAAAAACGAACATAGAGTTCCCTAGAAAACTCAAGTCACGCCCTGACTCAACAAACCATAGAGAAACCTAGAGGGCTCTCAATGGCCAGGGCGTGACACTTACACCTCATACTCACAAACACTTGCACACACACACAATCTCACACACACACAGCCAATGCTGGTGTCCCATGTCATAGAGACATTAAATCACTGGACACTTCACGATTCACACTGAGTATTTAAATACTGTATTCCCTACATACAGTACCAGTCAAAAGTTTGGACACACCTACTCATTCAAGGGCTTTTCTTTATTTTTACTATTTTCTACATTGTAGACTAATAGTGAAGACATCAACACTATTAAATAACACACAAAGTAGCCACCCTTTGCATTGATGACATCTTTGCACACTCTTGGCATTCTCTTAACCAGCTTCATGAGGTAGTCACCTGGAATGCATTTCAATTAACAAGTTAATTTGCGGAATTTCTTTCCTTCTTAATGCGTTTGAGGCAATCAGTTGTGTTGTGACAAGGTAGGTGTTGTATACAGAAGATAACCTTATAAATCCATATTATGGCAAGAACAGCTCAAATAAGCAAAGAGAAACGACAGTCCATCATTACTTTTAAACATAAAGGTCAGTCAATCTGGACATTTTCAAAAAATGTGAAAGTTTCTTCAAGCGCAATTGCAAAAACCATCAAGCGCTATGATGAAACTGGCTCTCATCAGGACCGCCACAGGAACGGCAGACCCAAAGTTACCTCTGCTGCAGAGGATACGTTCATTAGAGTTACCAGCCTCAGAAGTTGCATCCCAAATCAACGCATCACAGAATTCAAGTAACAGACACATCAGTCCTTCATGATCAAATTGCTGCAAAAAACCCACGACTAAAGGACACCAATAAGAAGAAGAGACTTGCTTGGGCCAAGAAACACGAGCAATGGACATTAGACTGGTGGAAATCTGTCCTTTGGTCTGATGAGTCCAAATTTGAGATTTTTGGTTCCAACCGCCGTCTCTTTGTGAGACGCAGAGTAGGTGAACAGATGATCTCTGTGTGTGTAGTTCCCACCGTGAAGCATGGAGGAGGAGGTGTGATGGTGTAGGGGTGCTTTGCTGGTGACCCTGTCAGTGATTTATTTAGAATGAATGGCAGACTTAACCAGCATGGCTACCACAGCATTCTGCAGCGATACCCATCTGGTTTGCGCTTAGTGGGACTGTCATTTGTTTTTCAACAGGACAATGACCCAACACACCTCCAGGCTGTGTAAGGTCTATTT
>CM059786.1:39735886-39833386 GCA_030435695.1 Brachymystax lenok tsinlingensis | reverse complement strand
GTTTGTAACTTCTAGGTTAGACTACTGCAATGCTTTACTTTCCGGCTACCGGGATAAAGCACTAAATAAACTTCAGTTAGTGCTAAACACGGCTGCTAGAATCTTGACTAGAACCCCAAAATTTGATCATATTACTCCAGTACTAGCCTCTCTACACTGGCTTCCTGTTAAGGCAATGGCTGATTTCAAGGTTTTACTGCTAACCTACAAAGCATTACATGGGCTTGCTCCTACCTATCTTTCCGATTTGGTCCTGCCGTACATACCTACACGTACGCTACGGTCACAAGACGCAGAGCCTCCTTACTGTCCCTAGAATTTCTAAGCAAACAGCTGGAGGCAGGGCTTTTTCCTATAGAGCTCCATTTTTATGGAATAGTCTGCCTATCCATGTGAGAGACGCAGACTCGGTCTCAACCTTTAAGTCTTTATTGAAGACTCATCTCTTCAGTAGGTCCTATGATTGAGTGTAGTCTGGCCCAGGAGTGTGAAGGTGAGCGGAAAGGCACTGGAGCAACGAACCACCCTTGCTGTCTTTGCCTGGCCGGTTCCCTCCACTGGGATTCTCTGCCTCTAACCCTATTACAGGGGCTGAGTCACTGGCTTACTGGTGCCGTGGCGGAGATCTTGTGGGCTATACTCGGCCTTGTCTCAGGATGGTAAGTTGGTGGTTGAAGATATCCCTCTAGTGGTGTGGGGGCTGTGCCCGGCAGAGTGGGTGGGGTTATATCCTGCCTGTTTGGCCCTGTCCGGGGGTATCGTCGGATGGGGCCACAGTGTCTCCCAACCCCTCCTGTCTCAGCCCCCAGTATTTATGCTGCAGTAGTTTATGTGTCGGGGGGCTAGGGTCCGTCTGTTATATCTGGAGTATTTCTTCTCTTATCTGGTGTCCTGTGTGAATTTAAGTATGCTCTCTCTAATTATCTCTCTCTTTCTTTTTTTTCTTCTTCTCTCTCTCTCGGAGGACCTGAGCATTAGGACCATTCCTCAAGGCCTACCTGGCCTGATGACTCCTTGATGTCCCGAGTCCACCTGGCCGTGCTGCTTCTCCAGTTTCAACTGTTCTGCCTGTTCTATGAACATTTTTAAATCTTGTCCATGTTCTGTTATAATCTGCACCTGGCACAGCCAGAAGAGGACTGGCCACCCCTCACAGCTTGGTTCCTCTCTAGGTTTCTTCCTAGGTTTTGGCCTTTCTAGGGAGTTTTTCCTAGCCACCGTGCTTTTACACCTGCATTGCTTGCTGTTTGGGTTTTTAGGCTGGGTTTCTGTACAGCACTCTGTGACATCAGCTGATGTAAGGGGGGCTTTATAAATACATTTGATTTGATTTGATTTGTTGATTTTGTACGTTTGCCCATTGACAAAGAAATGATCAGTCTATAATTTTAATGGTAGGTTTATTTGAACAGTGAGAGACAGAATAACAAACAAAAAAAATTCAAAACGCATGTGAAAAATGTTATGAATTGATTTGCATTTTAATGAGGGAAATAAGTATTTGACCCCTCTGCAAAACATGACTTAGTACTTGGTGGCAAAACCCTTGTTGGCAATCACAGAGGTCAGACGTTTCTTGTAGTTGGCCACCAGGTTTGCACACATCTCAGGAGGGATTTTGTCCCACTCCTCTTTGCAGATCTTCTCCAAGTCATTAAGGTTTCGAGGCTGACGTTTGGCAACTCGAACCTTCAGCTCCCTCCACAGATTTTCTATGGGATTAAGGTCTGGAGACTGGCTAGGCCACTCCAGGACCTTAATGTGCTTCTTCTTGAGCCACTCCTTTGTTGCCTTGGCCGTGTGTTTTGGGTCATTGTCATGCTGGAATACCCATCCACGACCCATTTTCAATGCCCTGGCTGAGGAAAGGAGGTTCTCACCCAAGATTTGACGGTACATGGCCCGTCCATCGTCCCTTTGATGCAGTGAAGTTGTCCTGTCCCCTTAGCAGAAAAACACCCCCAAAGCATAATGTTTCCACCTCCATGTTTGACGGTGGGGATGGTGTTCTTGGGGTCATAGGCAGCATTCCTCCTCCTCCAAACACGGCGAGTTGAGTTGATGCCAAAGAGCTCCATTTTGGTCTCATCTGACCACAACACTTTCACCCAGTTGTCCTCTGAATCATTCAGGTGTTCATTGGCAAACTTCAGACGGACATGTATATGTGCTTTCTTGAGCAGGGGGACCTTGCGGGTACTGCAGGATTTCAGTCCTTCACGGCGTAGTGTGTTACCAATTGTTTTCTTGGTGACTATGGTCCCAGCTGCCTTTTTGTTGTTATTCTGTCTCTCACTGTTCCAATAAACCTACCATTAAAATTATAGACTGATCATTTCTTTGTCAGTGGGCAAACGTACAAAATCAGCAGGGGATCAAATACTTTTTTCCCCTCACTGTCATCTTATGTTTATAGAATGGCAGCATAATATGTGAATACTTTTCAATCCACACATACATCATAACTAACAGGCTATGAGTCAATGCTTCAGTTGTTTTTATTCTGAGCAGCTGCATGATGTTGAAATGTCTACACAAACAAAAAGGGGAGGAGAGGAGAGGAGAAGAGGGGAGGGGAGAGGAGAAGAGAGGAGGGGACCGGAGGAGAGGAGAGGAGGGGACTGGAGGATAGGAGAGTAGAGTAGAGTAGAGGATAGGGGACCGGAGGATAGGAGAGTAGAGTAGAGGGGAGGGGACCGGAGTAGAGGAGAGTAGAGTAGAGTAGAGTAGAGGCAACCGGAGGATAGGAGAGTAGAGGAAAGGAGAGTAGAAGAGAGGCGAGGAGAGGAGATGAGAGGAGGATAGGAGAGTAGAGTAGAGTAGAGTAGAGTAGAGTAGAGGGGATAGTAGAGTAGAGTAGAGTAGAGTAGAGTAGAGTGGAGAGGAGAGAGAGAAGCCCAAACCAACATTTATAATTACTTTATAACTACTTTTATATTTACCTTTCACTTTTCTATTGTTTCTCTGTATATTGTTGGAAAGGGTCTGTAAGTAAGGATTTCACATTTAGTCTACAACTTGCTTACAAAGCATGTGAAAAATAAAACAGACAGACAGAGAGAAAGACAGAGAGAGACAGACAGAGAGACAGAGAGAGAGACAGACAGACAGAGAGAGAGACAGACAGACAGAGAGAGAGACAGACAGACAGAGAGACAGAGAGAGAGACAGACAGAGAGAGACAGACAGACAGACAGAGAGACAGAGAGAGAGACAGACAGACAGACAGACAGAGAGAGACAGACAGACAGACAGAGAGACAGAGAGACAGAGAGACAGAGAGACAGACAGACAGACAGACAGACAGAGAGACAGAGAGAGAGACAGACAGACAGAGAGACAGAGAGAAAGACAGAGAGAAAGACAGAGAGAGACAGACAGACAGACAGACAGAGAGACAGAGAGACAGACAGACAGAGAGACAGAGAGACAGAGAGACAGAGAGAGAGAGAGACAGACAGACAGAGAGACAGACAAAGAGACAGAGAGACAGACAGAGAGACAGACAGAGAGACAGACAGAGAAACCAAGCAGGAGGAAATCGAGGGGTGTAGTTATCACAATGTCAATATATACAGTATACAGTATATTATTGTATAGGTAAAAAAGGACAGTGTGTGTGTGTGTACTCATTTACAGTTCCTGTTGACATCATGTTCAACCATACTGACTGACTGCAGTAAATATTGTGTCAGAATAAGCTGAGTTGTTGACAGGTTGCAAAGTATGAACCCCATTGGCCTATTGCTCTTCTTAAACCTTAACCACAAACTTTCTCTCTTAATTTAAGACTAAAAGCACCAAAAAATAGATAGGTGTTTCCTACACCTTAACCAAATACCTTTAAACTCGGTTTTTCACAATTCCTGACATTTAATCCTAGTACAAAATCCCCTGTTTTAGGTCAGTTAGGATCACCACTTTATGGTGAAATGTCAGAATAATAGTAGAGAGAATTATTTATTTCAGCTTTTATTTCTTTCATCACATTCCCAGTGGGTCAGAAATGTACATACACTCAGTTAGTATTTGGTAGCATTGCCGATAAATTGTTTAACTTGGGTCAAACGTTTCGGGTAGCCTTCCATAAGCTTCCCACAATATGTTGGGTGAATTTTGGCCCATTCCTACTGACAGAGCTGGTGTAACTGAGTCAGGTTGGTAGGCCTCCTTGCTCGCACATTTTCTATGGGATTGAGGTAAGGGCTTTGTGATGGCCACTCCAATACCTTGACTTTGTTGTCATTTTCCCACAACTTTGGAAGTATGCTTGGGGTCATTGTCCATTTGGAAGACCCTTTTGCGACCAACTTCCTGACAGATGTCTTGAGCTGTTGCTTCAATATATCCACATAATTTTCTTTCCTCATGATGCCATCTATTTTGTGAAGTGCACCAGTCCCTCCTGCAGCAAAGCCCCCCCACAACATGATGCTGCTACCCCCGTGCTTCACGGTTGGGATGGTGTTCTTCGGCTTGCAAGCCTCCCCCTTTTTCCTCCAAACATAACAATGGTCATTATGGCCAAACATTTCTGGTTTTGTTTCATCAGACCAGAGGACATTTCTCCAGAAAGTACGATCTTTGTCCTTGTGTGCAGTTGCAAACCGTAGTCTGGCTTTTTTATGGCGGTTTTGGAGCAGTGGCTTCTTCCTTGCTGAGCGGCCTTTCAGGTTATGTCGATATTGGACTCGTTTTACTGTGGATATACAGTGGGGGAAAAAAGTATTTAGTCAGCCACCAATTGTGCAAGTTCTCTCACTTAAAAAGATGAGAGAGGCCTGTAATTTTCATCATAGGTACACTTCAACTATGACAGACAAAATGAGGAAAAAAAATTCCAGAAAACACATTGTAGGATTTTTTATGAATTTATTTGCAAATTATGGTGGAAAATAAGTATTTGGTCACATACAAACAAGCAAGATTTCTGGCTCTCACAGACCTGTAACTTCTTCTTTAAGAGGCTCCTCTGTCCTCCACTCATTACCTGTATTAATGGCACCTGTTTGAACTTGTTATCAGTATAAAAGACACCTGTCCACAACCTCAAACAGTCACACTCCAAACTCCACTATGGCCAAGACCAAAGAGCTGTCAAAGGACACCAGAAACAAAATTGTAGACCTGCACCAGGTTGGGAAGACTGAATCTGCAATAGGTAAGCAGCTTGGTTTGAAGAAATCAACTGTGGGAGCAATTATTAGGAAATGGAAGACATACAAGACCACTGATAATCTTCCTCGATCTGGGGCTCCACGCAAGATCTCACCGAGTGGGGTCAAAATGATCACAAGAACGGTGAGCAAAAATCCCAGAACCACACGGGGGGACCTAGTGAATGACCTGCAGAGAGCTGGGACCAAAGTAACAAAGCCTACCATCAGTAACACACTACGCCGCCAGGGACTCAAATCCTGCAGTGCCAGGCGTGTCCCCCTGCTTAAGCCAGTACATGTTCAGGCCCGTCTGAAGTTTGCTAGAGAGCATTTGGATGATCCAGATGAGGATTGGGAGAATGTCATATGGTCAGATGAAACCAAAATATAACTTTTTGGTAAAAACTCAACTCATCGTGTTTGGAGGACAAAGAATGCTGAGTTGCATCCAAAGAACACCATACCTACTGTGAAGCATGGGGTGGAAACATCATGCTTTGGGGCTGTTTTTTTTCTGCAAAGGGACCAGGGCGACTGATCCGTGTAAAGGAAAGAATGAATGGGGCCATGTATCGTGAGATTTTGAGTGAAAACCTCCTTCCATCAGCAAGGGCATTGAAGATGAAAGCGTGGCTGGGTCTTTCAGCATGACAATGATCCCAAACACACCGCCCGGCAACGAAGGAGTGGCTTCAGAAGAAGCATTTCAAGGTCCTGGAGTGGCCTAGCCAGTCTCCAGATCTCAACCCCATAGAAAATCTTTGGAGGGAGTTGAAAGTCCGTGTTGCCCAGCGACAGCACCAAAACATCACTGCTCTAGAGGAGATCTGCATGGAGGAATGGGCCAAAATACCAGCAACAGTGTGTGAAAACCTTGTGAAGACTTACAGAAAACATTTGACCTCTGTCATTGCCAACAAAGGGTATATAACAAAGTATTGAGAAACTTTTGTTATTGACCAAATACTTATTTTCCACCATAATTTGCAAATAAATTCATAAAAAATCCTACAATGTAATTTTCTGGATTTTTTTTCCTCATTTTGTCTGTCATAGTTGAAGTTTACCTATGATGAAAATTACAGGCCTCTCTCATCTTTTTAAGTGAGAGAACTTGCACAATTGGTGGCTGACTAAATACTTTTTTTCCCCACTGTAGATACTTTTGTACCTGTTTCCTTAAGCATCTTCACAAGGTCCTTTGCTGTTGTTCTGGGATTGATTTGCACTTTTTGCACCAAAGTACGTTCATCTCTAGGAGACAGAACGCGTCTCCTTCCTGAGCGGTATGACGACTGCGTGGTCACATGGTGTTTATACTTGCGTACTATTGTTTGTACAGATGAACGTGGTACCTTCAGGCATTTGGAAATTGCTCCCAAGGATGAGCCAGACTTGTGGAGGTCTACAATTCTTTTTCTGAGGTCTTGGCTGATTTCTTTTGATTTTCCCATTATGTCAAGCAAAGATGCACTGAGTTTGAAGGTAGGCCTTGAAATACATGCACAGGTACACCTCCAATTGACTCAAATGATGTCAATTAGCTTATCAGAAGCTTCTAAAGCCATGACATAATTTTCTGGAATTTCCCAAGCTGTTGAAAGGCAGTCAACTTACTATATGTTAACTTCTGACCCACTGGAATGGTGATACAGTGAATAATAAGTGAAATAATCTGTCTGTAAACAATTGTTGGGAAAATGACTTGTGTCATGCACAAAGTAGATGTCCTAACCGACTTGCCGAAACTGTAGTTTGTTAACAAGAAATTTGTGGAGTGGTTGAAAAACGAGTTTTAATGACTCCAACCTAAGTGTATGTAAACCTCCGACTTCAACTGTTTATATCAATATATATATATATATATATATATATATATACACATATATAAATATATATATATTTTAGATAAACCGGTAGGGCTCCAAAACGGCAATCTATTTCATTATGCTCCTTAGGCCAGAGCCCTAAGGGGCTGCCACATAGAGCTCTGATAAAAATGCACTACAGAATGCAAGGAATAAGAGGCTGCCACACAGAGCTCTGATCAATAGGGTGCCACGTCCTGTCAGCAGTGCTGGTGTGAGTTGTGTTGGGGAGCAGTATTGATGTGTGTTTTGTTGGGGGAAAGTGTTGGTGTCAGTTGTGTTGGAGAATACGGTTGGTGTTGAAATCAGTATGCAACCTCCTGTTCTGTTCTGTTGTGTTGTGTTGGGGAATACCATCGGTGTGTGAGTCACAGGAGGCTGCCAAGGTGAGAACGGCTCATAATAATGGTCGGAACGGCGATTGGAAAGCAACGTTCTGTTGTGTTGTGGTCCAGTGGAGCTCAGTCGCAGCATATCTCTGTCACAGAGCGAAACATGTAGAACTTTACAGAGAAGGTGAGAAGTTTCTTTATAGGAGGGCGCTAACTGTGATTCCCTATTGGGGGCTAACTGTGATTCCCTATGGGGCGCTAACTGTGATTCCCTATTGGGGGCGCTAACTGTGATTCCCTATGGGGGTGCTAACTGTGATTACCTATGGGGGCGCTAACTGTGATTCCCTATGGGGGGGCGCTAACTGTGATTCCCTATGGGGGTGCTAACTGTGATTCCCTATGGGGCGCTAACTGTGATTCCCTATTGGGGCGCTAACTGTGATTACCTATGGGGGCGCTAACTGTAATTCTCTATTGGGGGCTCTAACTGTGATTCCCTATGGGGCGCTAACTGTAATTCTCTATTGGGGGCGCTAACTGTAATTCTCTATTGGGGGCGCTAACTGTGATTCCCTATTGGGGGCGCTAACTGTGATTCCCTATTGGGGGCGCTAACTGTGATTCCCTATTGGGGGCGCTAACTGTGATTCCCTATTGGGGGCTAACTGTGATTCCCTATTGGGGGCGCTAACTGTGATTCCCTATTGGGGGCGCTAACTGTGATTCCTATGGGGCGCTAACTGTGATTCCCTATTGGGGGCGCTAACTGTGATTCCCTATGGGGGTGCTAACTGTGATTACCTATGGGGCGCTAACTGTGATTCCCTATGGCGCTAACTGTGATTCCCTATTGGGGGCGCTAACTGTGATTACCTATGGGGCGCTAACTGTAATTCTCTATTGGGGGCTCTAACTGTGATTCCCTATGGGGCGCTAACTGTAATTCTCTATTGGGGGCGCTAACTGTGATTCCCTATTGGGGGCGCTAACTGTGATTCCCTATTGGGGGCGCTAACTGTGATTCCCTATTGGGGGCTAACTGTGATTCCCTATTGGGGGCGCTAACTGTGATTCCCTATTGGGGGCGCTAACTGTGATTCCCTATTGGGGCGCTAACTGTGATTCCCTATGGGGGCGCTAACTGTGATTCCTTATGGGGGCGCTAACTGTAATTCTCTATTGGGGGCGCTAACTGTGATTCCCTATTGGGGGGCGCTAACTGTGATTCCCTATTGGGGGCGCTAACTGTGATTCCCTATGGGGGGCGCTAACTGTGATTCCCTATGGGGGGCGCTAACTGTGATTCCTTATGGGGGGGCGCTAACTGTGATTCCCTATGGGGGGGCGCTAACTGTGATTCCCTATGGGGGGCGCTAACTGTGATTCCCTATGGGGGGGCGCTAACTGTGATTCTGTCACGCCCTGACCTGTAGGAGCCTGTTTATGTCTCTTTTTGGTTTGGTCAGTGTGTGATTTGGGGTGGGCATTCTATGTTCTAGTTTTTGTATTTCTTTGTTGTTGGCTGGGTAGGGCTCTCAATCAGGGACAGCTGTCCATCGTTGTCTCTGATTGGGAGCAGAGACAATACTTTAGTATCCCTTTTTTCCTCCTTTCCTTGTGGGAAGTTGACTCTGTTTATGTGTATGTGCTGTTGGTGCTACACCAGATGATCTTCGTTTGTTGTTTTGTTTCGAGTGAGTTTACAAATAAACATGTTGAACTCAACCCGGCACGCTGCGCCTTGGTCCGTCCGTCCCTGAAGATCGTGACAGATTCCCTATTGGGGGGCGCTAACTGTGATTCCTTATGGGGGCGCTAACTGTGATTCCTTATGGGGCGCTAACTGTGATTCCCTATGGGGGTGCTAACTGTGATTCCCTATGGCGCTAACTGTGATTCCCTATGGGGGCGCTAACTGTAATTCCCTATTGGGGGCTCTAACTGTAATTCTCTATTGGGGGCTCTAACTGTGATTCCCTATTGGGGGTGCTAACTGTGATTCCCTATTGGGGGTGCTAACTGTGATTCCCTATTGGGGGCGCTAACTGTGATTCCCTATGGGGGTGCTAACTGTGATTCCCTATTGTTGGGCGCTAACTGTGATTCCCTATGGGGGCGCTAACTGTGATTCCTTATGGGGGGCACTAACTGTGATTCCCTATGGGGGCGCTAACTGTGATTCCTTATGGGGCGCTAACTGTGATTCCCCATGGGGCGCTAACTGTGATTCTGTATGGGGGCGCTAACTGTGATTCTGTATGGGGGCGCTAACTGGGATTCCCTATGGGGCGCTAACTGGGATTCCCTATGGGGGGGCGCTAACTGTGATTCCTTATGGGGGGAGTTAACTGTTTCTAACTCACCCAAGTAGGTGTAAAATTATATCACCTTACTCACTGTCCCAACAATCTATCAGTCTCACATCATTTACTCACTGTCCCAACAATCTATCAGTCTCACATCATTTACTCACTGTCCCAACAATCTATCAGTCTCACATCATTTACTCACTGTCCCAACAATCTATCAGTCTCACATCATTTACTCACTGTCCCAACAATCTATCAGTCTCACATCATTTACTCACTGTCCCAACAATCTATCAGTCTCACATCATTTACTCACTGTCCCAACAATCTATCAGTCTCACATCATTTACTCACTGTCCCAACAATCTATCAGTCTCACATCATTTACTCACTGTCCCAACAATCTATCAGTCTCACATCATTTACTCACTGTCCCAACAATCTATCAGTCTCACATCATTTACTCACTGTCCCATCAGTCTCACATCATTTACTCACTGTCCCAACAATCTATCAGTCTCACATCATTTACTCACTGTCCCAACAATCTATCAGTCTCACATCATTTACTCACTGTTGTAACGTCCCGCTGTTTAGATTATGTTTAAAACAACTGAATTCGGGGCGTCGGTATACTTTAGTTTAACTTTACTCAGAAGTATGATGCCATTACATGGTTCACATGGCATATCACTCCCACTGTCTGGCTACTGTAAAACATGGAACTGGAATCCCACAGTACGAATACACGGTCTAGAGGGTTATATAATGAACATGTCATTTGGGAATTGAAACCAGGTGTGTAAAACAAAGACAAAACAAATGGAACATGAAAAATGGATCTGCGACGGCTAGAAGGCCGGTGACGTCGACCGTCGAAAACTGCCCAAACATGGAGAGGGACCGACTACGGCAGAAGTCGTGACAAGATTATGGCATAATCATTTACAAGTCACAATGTCACTGTATTTTTCCAACCTCATAGTGTGGAAATAAATATAAAATCAACACTGGAAAATCAACACTGGAAAATCAAGTTTTTTTACTGCACTGGGCCTTTAAGGCATTAATTCTGACTGTCTCCAGTATTTTGGCGACTAGTGAGTATTTTTTAACCTCCCGCTTTGGGCTGGATGTGTCAATGTGTAGTTCATACATGCATAATCTATGAGCAGAATTACTGCCTTATCTCAATTAGCCATGAAATACCTAGTTTGAAAGTGACTGTTTTCTGGAAGCTGTGCTGTGCCATTTTTCCTACATTTCCCCCCATGTGGTCCAACCTCCTAGCAATTCGAGATCCAGCCAAATGAGATTCAGTATACAAAAGTACTGGAGCATCCCTTTAAGTTAAGGGTTAAGGTTTGGGATAGGGTTAAAAACAGAAATAACTCTAGGGTTAAATTCAGGCATTAATTCCAATTGGTTAAATTAAGGATTAAGGTTTGGGGTAGGGTTAATTAAATTCAGGCTTAAATTTTGATTGGTTAATTTTATGATTAAGGAAAACAACTCATTGGTTAAGTTTAGCCATTCATCAAGACTGGCCTTGCTAACTCATTGGTTAAGTTTAGCCATTCATCAAGACTGGCCTTGCTAACTCATTGGTTAAGTTTAGCCATTCATCAAGACTGGCCTTGCTAACTCATTGGTTAAGTTTAGCCATTTATCAAGACTGGCCTTGCTAACTCATTGGTTAAGTTTAGCCATTCATCAAGACTGGCCTTGCTAACTCATTGGTTAAGTTTAGCCATTCATCAAGACTGGCCTTGCTAACTCATTGGTTAAGTTTAGCCATTCATCAAGACTGGCCTTGCTAACTCATTGGTTAAGTTTAGCCATTCATCAAGACTGGCCTTGCTAACTCATTGGTTAAGTTTAGCCATTTATCAAGACTGGCCTTGCTAACTCATTGGTTAAGTTTAGCCATTCATCAAGACTGGCCTTGCTAACTCATTGGTTAAGTTTAGCCATTCATCAAGACTGGCCTTGCTAACTCATTGGTTAAGTTTAGCCATTCATCAAGACTGGCCTTGCTAACTCATTGGTTAAGTTTAGCCATTTATCAAGACTGGCCTTGCTAACTCATTGGTTAAGTTTAGCCATTCATCAAGACTGGCCTTGCTAACTCATTGGTTAAGTTTAGCCATTCATCAAGACTGGCCTTGCTAACTCATTGGTTAAGTTTAGCCATTCATCAAGACTGGCCTTGCTAACTCATTGTGGACGGATGGCACAACGGTCTAATCAGAGAGTTTCTTTCCATAGACTATGGGTTCAATCTCATTTCCTGGATCTTGTTTAAAAAGAAAATAATCTGTTTGTCCGTAGTGGACGACTGTGACGGTTTCTCCCGACGTCCTGGGGACCTGCAAAAGAACGTCACATTTTTACTTGAATCTGGAGTCATCTCTTTGCACAGTCCACACGGTACACATTGTTCACGCACACACCAACAGACATTAGTGTGTCAATTTACAGGAATAAACACATCAGCCATGGGCCAAAATATTTACTCAGCTACCGTGATATTTCCTAGGTGGTGATCTGAGAGGGTAGAGGAAGAGGTTTAGCTGGTCTATTTGGTGGTGATCTGAGAGGGTAGAGGAAGAGGTTTAGCTGGTCTATTTGGTGGTGATCTGAGAGGGTAGAGGAAGAGGTTTAGCTGGTCTATTTGGTGGTGATCTGAGAGGGTAGAGGAAGAGGTTTAGCTGGTATATTTGGTGGTGATCTGAGAGGAAGAGGTTTAGCTGGTATATTTGGTGGTGATCTGAGAGGGTAGAGGTAGAGGTTTAGACGGTATATTTGGTGGTGATCTGAGAGGGTAGAGGTTTAGCTGGTATATTTGGTGGTGATCTGAGAGGGTAGAGGTAGAGGTTTAGACGGTATATTTGGTGGTGATCTGAGAGGGTAGAGGTTTAGCTGGTATATTTGGTGGTGATCTGAGAGGGTAGAGGTAGAGGTTTAGCTGGTCTATTTGGTGGTGATCTGAGAGGGTAGAGGTTTAGCTGGTATATTTGGTGGTGATCTGAGAGGGTAGAGGAAGAGGTTTAGCTGGTATATTTGGTGGTGATCTGAGAGGGTAGAGGTAGAGGTTTAGCTGGTCTATTTGGTGGTGATCTGAGAGGGTAGAGGTTTAGCTGGTATATTTGGTGGTGATCTGAGAGGGTATAGGTAGAGGTTTAGACGGTATATTTGGTGGTGATCTGAGAGGGTAGAGGTTTAGCTGGTATATTTGGTGGTGATCTGAGAGGGTAGAGGTAGAGGTTTAGCTGGTCTATTTGGTGGTGATCTGAGAGGGTAGAGGTTTAGCTGGTATATTTGGTGGTGATCTGAGAGGGTAGAGGTAGAGGTTTAGACGGTATATTTGGTGGTGATCTGAGAGGGTAGAGGAAGAGGTTTAGCTGGTATATTTGGTGGTGATCTGAGAGGGTAGAGGTAGAGGTTTAGCTGGTCTATTTGGTGGTGATCTGAGAGGGTAGAGGTTTAGCTGGTATATTTGGTGGTGATCTGAGAGGGTAGAGGTAGAGGTTTAGACGGTATATTTGGTGGTGATCTGAGAGGGTAGAGGTTTAGACGGTATATTTGGTGGTGATCTGAGAGGGTAGAGGTTTAGACGGTATATTTGGTGGTGATCTGAGAGGGTAGAGGTTTAGCTGGTCTATTTGGAGAGGAGACGAGGCTGGTGGGAGGACAGGCTATAGGAGGACATGCTCATTATAATGACAGTAATGGAATAAAAGGAACGGAGTCAAACGTGCGGTTTCCATATGTTTAATGTGTTTGATACCGTTCCATATATTCCATTCCAGCCGTTACAATGAGCCCATCCTCCTATAGCACCACCCACCAGCCTCCTCTGATTTGGTGGGTAGCAGTAGAGAGGCTTTCATGTAGGCTGTGATATGTTGCGATGTGATTGAGTGCTGTTTTTTAATAGACTTGGCGGTAGAACTAGGGATAGATGAATGAAAGCAACTAAAACTTTATAATTCCAACACAAACACACACAAACACACACACAAATACAAACACACACACACACACACACACACACACACACACACACACACACACACACACAAACACACACAGTAACACACACAAACACACACACACACAAACACACACACACAAACACACACAAACACACACACACAAACAAACACCCACAAACACACACAAACAAACACACACAAACACACACAAACACACACATGATGAGTAACCTTGCCTGAGACCTGAAGACATGCGTTAGCTCCTTGAGTGTGTGTGGGTGTCTTTGAGGAATGATTGGATCGGGGGTACAGGACACGCAGCTGGTAGTGGATTTCATGTCTATGACACACACACATGGGGTGGACAGGGGGAGCAGGGACAAGGGGAGCAGGACCAGGGGGAGTATGGACAGGGGGAGTAGAGGGGGGAGCAGGGACAGCGGGAGTAGGCCCAGGGGGAGCAGAGCCAGGGGGAGCCTGTCAGAGGGCCTACCTCCTCCCTGTAGGCCTTATCGTTGTTGGTGGTAATCAAGCCTACTACTGTCGTATCGTAAGCGAACTTGATGATGAAGTTGGAACTGTGTGAGGCCAGTCAGTCGTGGGTATACAGGGATTACAGGAGGGGACTGAGGACGCACCACCTTGTGGGGACCCTGTGTTGAGGATCAGTGTGGAGGAGATAATGTTTCCTACCTTCACCTGGGGTCGACCCGTCAGGAAGTCCAGGACCCAGTTGCATCGGGAGGAGTTCAGGCCCAGGGCTGTCAGCTTTGTAATGAGCTTAGAGGGCACTGTGGTATTGAAGTCTGAGCTGCGGTTGATGAACAGCATCATCACATATGCGTTCCTTTTGTCCAGAAGGGTGTCGGCAGTGTGCAGTGCAATGGCGATTGCGTTGTCAGTGGATCTATCAGGGTGGTAGGCAAATTGGAGAGGGTCGAGTGTGTCGGGAGGGAGGAGGTGACATGACATTTGACTAACCTCTTGAAGCAAGTGAGCGCTTGCTATGGGTCGGTAGTCATTCAGTTCAGTTATTTTTCCCCTTCTTAGGCACTGGGATGATAGTGAATATCTTGAAGCAGGTGGGTATAGTGCCCTGAGCTAGAGAGAGATTAAAAATGTCCAAAAACACAACAGCCAGCTGGTCTGCACATGCTCTGAGGGCGCGGCTAGGGACGACGTCTGGGCCGGCAGCTTTGCGAGGGTTAACAAGTTTAAATGACTTACATACGTCCTCTGTTGAGACCGTAAGTGAATAGCCCTTGTTGTCCTCATGGGCTCTCCTCGGAAGCTTAGAGTCATCGTTGTACGGATTGTGTTTATTTTGTCCGGTAGGGCAGCGTTGGTGTCCGCAACGTGGCTGGCGTTCTTTTTGGAACCCATGATCGTTAGGAACCCCTGCCACATCTCTTGAGTCTTTGTTTGTGTCCGACCCTCTGAATTGCTCCTCAACTTTGTCCCTATACTTGTGTTTCGCCATCTTGATCGATCTGCGTAGGTTGTATTTGTGCCGTTTAATCATACTATTGTCCTTGCCGTGTTTATAAGCAGCATCTCTCTCATTCAGTTTTCCGACAAGGCTGCCATCAATCCACGGTATTTGATTCGGATACGTTTTGAAAGACACTATAGGTATCACATCATCTATGCATTTTTAGATGAGTCCGGTGACTGAGTCGGCATATTTATTGATGTTATCCCCAGAGTCGACCCGGAACATATTCAAGTTTACGTGATCAAAAACAGTCCTGGAGCATGGAGCTGATTGGTTGGACCAACGCTGTACAGACCTGACCATCAGAACTTCTCTCTTGAGTCTTTGTTTGTAGGCAGGGAGGAGCAAAATGGAGTCGTGGTCAGATTTGCCAAAAAGAGGGGGAGAGAGGGCCAGACAGTGATATTAGTATCAGAAACAGTCAGTCAGTCAGTGATATTAGTATCAGAAACAGTCAGTCAGTCAGTGATATTAGTATC
The DNA here is from genome assembly GCA_030435695.1 of Brachymystax lenok tsinlingensis. Taxonomy (NCBI): domain Eukaryota; kingdom Metazoa; phylum Chordata; class Actinopteri; order Salmoniformes; family Salmonidae; genus Brachymystax; species Brachymystax lenok. Next base: position 39,817,743 of record CM059786.1, on the reverse strand, counting down.
AGAAACAGTCAGTCAGTCAGTGATATTAGTATCAGAAACAGTCAGTCAGTCAGTGATATTAGTATCAGAAACAGTCAGTCAGTCAGTGATATTAGTATCAGAACCAGTCAGTCAGGGATATTAGTATCAGAACCAGTCAGTCAGGGATATTAGTATCAGAACCAGTCAGTCAGGGATATTAGTATCAGAAACAGTCAGTCAGTCAGTGATATTAGTATCAGAACCAGTCAGTCAGTCAGTGATATTAGTATCAGAACCAGTCAGTCAGTCAGTGATATTAGTATCAGAAACAGTCAGTCAGTCAGTGATATTAGTATCAGAACCAGTCAGTCAGTGATATTAGTATCAGAAACAGTCAGTCAGTCAGTGATATTAGTATCAGAAACAGTCAGTCAGTCAGTGATATTAGTATCAGAACCAGTCAGTCAGGGATATTAGTATCAGAACCAGTCAGTCAGTGATATTGGTATCATAATCAGGACAGGTCAGGCTGATTAAAGAAGTGGCATGAGACGAGATTAACAAGGAAACGTGACAAGACAATCAGGTGATTGAGGATTGAGGAGTGTGTGTGTGTGTGTGTGTGTGTGTGTGTGTGTGTGTGTGTGTGTGTGCGTGCGTGCGTGTGTGAGTGTGTCCTGAAAAGCAGACCAAGGCCACAAGTAGGCGGCTTAGAGAGGATTCCCTGTCAATCCCAATTAACACACACACCTATACATGCTGTCAAACATAATGTGTGTGTGTGTGTGTATTCTCTGTGTGTGTGTGTGTGTATTCTCTGTGTGTGTGTATTCTCTGTGTGTGTGTGTATTCTGTGTGTGTGTATTCTCTGTGTGTGTGTGTGTATTCTCTGTGTGTGTGTGTATTCTCTGTGTGTGTGTGTGTCAATTGTCTGATTATCCTTCATTCCTTGTCTTTCTGCTGTGTAGAGCTAGTGGGGCTAGGATAGGGTTAAGATGTATTACATGCAGGGTGTGGACATGGCTGGTTCAGGCTCTAGGTATTGTTAGCTAAAGAAGACAAAGTTAATTGACTGGAAAATGTTAGCATAATTCATCAGCAGCTATAATATCTAAGATGTGCTTGAGTCAATTCTCCAATCCAGACACCCACACACAGCGGTGGAAAAAGTACCCAACTGTCATACTTGAGTAAAAGTAAAGATGGCTTAATAGAAAATGACTCAAGTAAAAGTGAAAGGCAGCCAGAAAAATACTACTTGAGTAAAAGTCTAAAAGTATTTGGTTTAAAATATACTTAAGGATGAAAAGTAAAAGTATAAATAATTTCAAGTTCCTTATATTAAGCAAACCACATTTTTGTGTTTTTATTTTATTTACTGAAAGCTAGAGGCACACTCCAACACTCAGACATAATTTACAAACTAAGCATGTCGGTTTAGTGAGTCCACCACATCAGAGGCAGTAGGGATGACCATGGATGTTCTCTGTTTAGTGAGTCCGCTAGATCAGAGGCAGTAGGGATGACCATGGATGTTCTCTGTTTAGTGAGTCCGCTAGATCAGAGGCAGTAGGGATGACCATGGATGTTCTCTGTGTAGTGAGTCCGCCAGATCAGAGGCAGTAGGGATGACCATGGATGTTCTCTGTTTAGTGAGTCCGCCAGATCAGAGGCAGTAGGGATGACCATGGATGTTCTCTGTTTAGTGAGTCCGCCAGATCAGAGGCAGTAGGGATGACCATGGATGTTCTCTGTTTAGTGAGTCCGCCAGATCAGAGGCAGTAGGGACGACCATGGATGTTCTCTGTTTAGTGAGTCCGCCAGATCAGAGGCAGTAGGGATGACCATGGATGTTCTCTGTTTAGTGAGTCCGCCAGATCAGAGGCAGTAGGGATGACCATGGATGTTTGGTTGGTAACTGTGTGAATTGGTCTATTTGTACTTTGCGGTGTCAAGGAAAATGTATGGAGTAAAAAGTACAATATTTTCATAAGGAATGTAGTAAAATAAAAGTAAAAGTAGTCAAAAATATGAATAGTAAAGAAAAGTACAGATACCCCAAAAAACAAAAAACTACTTTAAAGTATTTTTACTTAAGTATTTTACACCACTGCCCACACACACACTCTAAATCAGATTGTTGATGAGTGATTTGTACATGTTTGTAAACTCAGCAAAAAAATAAGTCCCTTTTTCAGGACCATGTCTTACAAAGATAATTAGTAAAAATCAAAATAACTTCACAGATCTTCATTGTAAAGGGTTTATACACTGTTTCCCATGCTTGTTCAATGAACCATAAACAATTAATGAACATGCACCTGTGGAACGGTCGTTAAGACACTAACAGCTTACAGACGGTAGGCAATTAAGGTCACAGTTATGAAAACTTAGGACACTAAAGAGGCCTTTCTACTGACTCTGAAAAACACCAAAAGAAAGATGCCCAGGGTCCCTGCTCATCTGCGTGAACGTGCCTTAGGCATGCTGCAAGGACGCATGAGGACTGCAGATGTGGCCAGGGCAGATACTGACTGTTACTTTTGATTTGGACCCCCCCTTTGTTCAGGGACACATTATTCCTTTTCTGTTAGTCACATGTCTGTGGAACTTGTTCAGTTTGTGTCTCAGTTGTTGAATCTTGTTATGTTCATACAAATATTAACACATGTTAAGTTTGCTGAAAATAAACGCAGTTGACAGTGAGAGGACATTTATTTTTATGCTGAGTTTAGTTGTACATGCATGTGTGTGTGTTCATGTATATGTGTTAATGTGTGTGTGTTCATGTGTGTGTGTGCTTGCATGTGCATGCATGTGCGTGTGTGTGTGTGTATGGATGTGTGTGTGTGTTGGTGTATGTATGAGACCAGGTCAGGATGTTGTGTTTAGGGACCAGTAGATTGTATTTAATCCAGTTGTTGTGTGTTAGTTCAGCTAGAGAGGCTGAGGGTGCCATAAACTCCTAGGTACTAGCCAACATTAATTAAACAACATGACATGAGGTCCATCCTCGACTGTAGAACCTGAGAAACAACATGACATGAGGCCCATCCTCGACTGTAGAACCTGAGAAACAACATGACATGAGGTCCATCCTCGACTGTAGAACCTGAGAAACAACATGACATGAGGTCCATCCTCGACTGTAGAACCTGACAAACAACATGACATGAGGCCCATCCTCGGCTGTAGAACCTGAGAAACAACATGACATGAGGCCCATCCTCGGCTGTAGAACCTGAGAAACAACATGACATGAGGACCAGTCTCATCTGAAGTTCTTGAGAAACAACATGACATGAGGACCATGGAGAGACCTGGAGCAACATTGTAAAAAAATAGAGGTCATTAAGAAGTAGTCATATATTGGGGTTGTTCATTAGTAGTGTCGAGGCAAGGTGATGTAGATCAGTGTCTGCAGTCGCCTGCACTAAAATATCGAACAAGCTCATTTACTTAATACAATTAAGCCATGGACAAGTTAGTAGTCAACCTATTAGTACAAACGTCATAAAAACAATATTGGCAGCACAGCTGCGCAGTTCGCTGTCCACTCAGGGATGGGCCAGATAGGGCAGGTTACAGTCAGAGGTTCTGAGCAAGTGTTGAATAGAGCACAATGAATATTCAACAAAAAAATTAACAAACCTCCGCGATCTTGTCCTCATATAGTAGGCTCGGCTAAGGGAAGTCAAACGTTCAGAAATAAACTATAGCCTAGTTCTCAAGAGTGCGTAAAATTATTCGAGAGAAGAGATATATCATATAAGGAATTATATATCTACCAGTTTGGCCTATAATTTAAACGAGTGTAGGTTATTTTGCTGAGTGGCAGTGTTGAGCCCATAGTTGAGCTGAGATCGAGGTGAGCTGTTGTCTGTCCCTCGTGATCCTACTGTATTATTGACTGAATGTTTGTTTTACTCCAATGTGTAACTATGTGTTGTTGTTTGTGTCGGACTGCTTTGCTTTATCTTGGCCAGGTCGCAGTTGTAAATGAGAACTTGTTCTCAACTTGCCCACCTGCTTAAAGAAAGGTGAAATACATTATTTATTTATTTTTTTAAAGGCACAAGTTTAATAATAGTTCCAGCGCGAGCGAGACATAATCCCGATTAACATTAGCCACCCCGAGGGCAAATAATAACCTACCCCAAAACCACATGGGCACGCACACAAACACAACGCAAACACCCGACTCAGGCCGACAAAAAGGAGGAGAGGATAGATCATGTTTATTTCTCTCTATATGGGGAGTGGTGTTCAGATTAAGTCGACGAAAACATTATTGGACGGGAAGTTCGAGGAGAGGCCTGAATGCGCGTGCTCCACGGTCCGGTCTGAACAGAGCGCACAGTTGTGTGTGTGTGTCCAGAACTACACAAACCACCCTGCTCCGGTAAATCAAATTAATGACTGTGAATTCCTGTCCTCTGGCGGACAAGATGTGAGTGAAACGGAAATCGATCGGGGAGGAACCTCGCGGGAGCAGGCTTTATACAATATGTTAACCCTCGCGCTGCTCCTGTCCCATGCGGGGACATGGTTGAAGGACTGGAACACGTTTTTTTCCATACTATATTAGAGTACTAAAGTATCATTCTTATGCACTATCGACCAAGATCTGGAAAAGAGAAGAGAGAGGAGCATAAAAGTTTTCCAAAACGAGAAGACTGAGTGAACGGCACAGCGCGACCGGGGCCAGGGCTCCTTACTGATCCAGTGTAAATATGACGTCTCTGTTCGGTTTTGCTCGCGCTCTGAACGCTGTTCTGATCAAAGACAACCCGGGATAATAGAAAAATACTACAGGGACCTCAACACACACAAACACACACACGCACACCACAGATCGCGCGGCACAGCACAAGCCATCCAGGATGACAGCGCGAGCAGCAGCGGAGGAGCTCACCGCAGACGGGCAACAGACCTCTTCATCAGCATGAGATGAGGTCTAGACACGTGTTAATAAAGTTGTATCGGTCATTCATTTATCCACCCACTCTACTCCGGCCGCTCGGCACCTCCAGTAGAGGAGCACCAGATATAAGACGGTGCTGGGAACTACTTCTCTGGTGAAAAGAAGACGCACGGCACACTCCTGTCAGGGGAAAGTGGTGCGCAGCACCGGAGCTGGGGGATACCTATTTGGAGACTGACAGACGACGCACTGCGAGGACAACAAGCTGTGTGTGTGTCTAGTTGGAGTGTGTACCTTAGTGTGTGTGTCTAGTTGGAGTGTGTACCTTAGTGTGTGTGTCTAGTTGGAGTGTGTACCTTAGTGTGTGTGTCTAGTTGGAGTGTGTATCTTAGTGTGTGTGTGTGTGTCTAGTTGGAGTGTGTATCTTAGTGTGTGTGTGTGTGTGTGTGTGTAGTTGGAGTGTGTGTGTGTGTGTAGTTGGAGTGTGTATTGTAGTGTGTTTGTGTGTGTAGTTGGAGTGTGTATTTTAGTGAGTGTGTGTGTGTGTGTAGTTGGAGTGTGTATTGTAGTGAGTGTGTGTGTAGTTGGAGTGTGTATTGTAGTGAGTGAGTGAGTGAGTGTGTGTGTGTGTGTGTGTGTGTGTGTGTGTGTCTAGTTGGAGTGTGTATTGTAGTGTGTGTGTGTGTGTGTGCGTGTGTGTGTGTGTGTGTGTGTGTGTAGTTGAAGCGATTAAAAAGTGTTTAATCCTGAAACACGCAGCAGTAGGTCGCCTTCTGTTCACCTGGAACCCGCGAGTCAACAACACAACTCAGGTAACCTATTATATTACCGGTCCTGTTCCAACCCCGTCTGTCTGCCACTTAACTGTTGTTCATTGTAATGCCATAAGTGGAAGTCAAAGTAATATGGTCTAAAACAAGGCTGTTCTTTTTACGCGGCAGCGTTGCCCAAGTGGCCAAATGTTGGCAGCTCCTCATGGGTCACAGCAGTAGTCTGTGGTTAGAACTGCGGATCAGACAGGGGAACATTAGCTTATAATAGTATATATAGCCTTTCTCTGTCTTTCTCTTTCATTCTCACTTTCCCTCTCGTGTGTGCGTGTGTGTGTGTGTGTGAGAGAGAGACCTCCGGTCAGGTACTTCAGGCAGGGAAACACATCCTGCTTTACGTACAGTAGTGGCAGCTAACTCCTGGCTGTGTTGCCATGCAGCTAACTCCTGTCTGTGTTGCCATGCAGCTAACTCCTGTCTGTGTTACCATGCAGCTAACTCCTGTCTGTGTTACCATGCAGCTAACTCCTGTCTGTGTTGCCATGCAGCTAACTCCTGGCTGTGTTGCCATGCAGCTAACTCCTGGCTGTGTTGCCATGCAGCTAACTCCTGTCTGTGTTGCCATGCAGCTAACTCCTGTCTGTGTTACCATGCAGCTAACTCCTGTCTGTGTTACCATGCAGCTAACTCCTGTCTGTGTTACCATGCAGCTAACTCCTGTCTGTGTTGCCATGCAGCTAACTCCTGTCAGTGTTGCCATGCAGCTAACTCCTGTCTGTGTTGCCATGCAGCTAACTCCTGTCTGTGTTACCATGCAGCTAACTCCTGTCTGTGTTACCATGCAGCTAACTCCTGTCTGTGTTGCCATGCAGCTAACTCCTGTCTGTGTTGCCATGCAGCTAACTCCTGGCTGTGTTGCCATGCAGCTAACTCCTGGCTGTGTTGCCATGCAGCTAACTCCTGGCTGTGTTGCCATGCAGCGAAAGTGGTGACAAGGCAGATATGTCTGATGACAACTACAGAGGAGACAGCTAATGACAGTACATACAGCTACTGACAGTACATACAGCTACAGACAGTACATACAGCTACTGACAGTACATACAGCTACTGACAGTACAGACAGTTACTGACAGTACAGACAGCTACTGACAGTACAGACAGCTACTGACAGTACATACAGCTACTGACAGTACATACAGCTACTGACAGTACATACAGCTTCAGACAGTACATACAGCTTCAGACAGTACATACAGCTACTGACAGTACATACAGCTACTGACAGTACATACAGCTACTGACAGACAGTATGGAATGGGACACATTCAGCGGAATGCCTTTTGACTGTGTGTGTCTTATTAACAGCTCCCATGAATAAGCATAATGAGCACAGCTGAAAGTGCTTGTAGTAATGCGGCTGTGTTTAAGAGTGTCTACGTTACCATTACATGACTAATATCATTATATGATGTTTTAATGACTAACTGACACACACACAAACACACACACACACACACATGGGGGGAGGGAGGGATGGAGGGAGGGAGGATTGTTAAAGATCAATAAGGTCTAGCCATCAGGAGGGTCTGTTAGGTTATAGGCCATCAGGAGGGTCTGTTAGGTTATAGGTCATCAGGAGGGTCTGTTAGGTTTAAAGGCCATCAGGAGGGTCTGTTAGGTTTATAAGTCATCAGGAGGGTCTGTTAGGTTATAGGCCATCAGGAGGGTCTGTTAGGTTATAGGACAATTGGAATGAGATCACTGGGACCACTGCCTGGGAAAAGCCCTTACGTCTCTCCCTCTCTCCGTCTCTCCGTCTCTCTCTCTTTCTCTACAATGGATCGTGAGGGCTGGATTCACAAAACTTGGTGATTTGAGGGAGGTTGGGTGGTTGTCAGCAGCTGTTATAGCAGAATTGTCCTCTCTCATGTCTTCCCGGCTGCTACAGTAGGTTCTAGAGGGACTCTTCCCAGGGGCTACTGGAGAGAGATGAGGCTTGACTGGGTAGACAGGGTTGACGACTGCAGTCTCCTCCTTTGCCATCCCTGCTGTTAGGGTTGGGTGATATATCTTGTTTTAATGCTGGATTCCTTAGTTGCTACATCCACTTTTGGACTTATAAATTCATGATATATACCCATTGATTCAGAATGTGGATGGGGGTGGTGGTGGATGGGTGGTGTAGATGGGGGTGGGGGTGTTGTGGATGGAGGTGGTGGATGGGTGGTGTAGATGGGGTGGGGTTGTTGTGGATGGGTGGTGGATGGGTGTTGTGGATGGGTGGTGGTGGTGGATGGGGGTGGTGGATGGGTGTTGTGGATGGGTGGTGTAGATGGGTGTGGGGTTGTTGTGGATGGGTGGTGGTGGATGGGTGTTGTGGATGGGTGGTGTAGATGGGGGTGGGGTTGTTGTGGATGGGTGGTGGTGGATGGGGTTGTTGTGGATGGGTGGTGTAGATGGGTGGTGGTGGATGGGGTTGTTGTGGATGGGTGGTGGTGGATGGGTGGTGGTGGATGGGGTTGTTGTGGATGGGGTGGTGGTGGATGGGTGGTGGTGGATGGGTGGTGGTGGATGGGGTTGTTGTGGATGGGTGGTGGTGGATGGGTGGTGGTGGATGGGTGGTGGTGGATGGGGTTGTTGTGGATGGGGTGGTGGTGGATGGGTGGTGGTGGATGGGGTTGTTGTGGATGGGGTTGTTGTGGATGGGGTGGTGGTGGATGGGGTTGTTGTGGATGGGGTTGTTGTGGATGGGTGGTGGTGGATGGGGTTGTTGTGGATGGGGTTGTTGTGGATGGGGTTGTTGTGGATGGGGTGGTGGTGGATGGGGTTGTTGTGGATGGGGTTGTTGTGGATGGGTGGTGGTGGATGGGGTTGTTGTGGATGGGGTTGTTGTGGATGGGGTTGTTGTGGATGGGGTGGTGGTGGATGGGTGTAAGCCGCGAGCTCCGGCTCTGAGGGTCACATGTTCTGTCCCAGTCCTTTTTTTCTTGTGTTAAACCCAAACCTCTTAACTTAACCATTCGGAATTGAACCACCAGGGTGTAAAAAAAAAAAAAAAAGACTTTGAATTTTGACGTTTGGAGAAAGTGGACAGAACATCTCAATCTGAAGTCGAACCATGAGATCTTGTTGCAAACGATAAAATTAAGAAAATATTGTGACATGATATTTTGGTCATATCGGCCAGCCCTAACTGCTGCTACTGTATGTACCATAGCGGTATACCTTTAAACGGGCTGGTTTTCATCAGACACAGATTCTGATTCACACCATGATCCATCAGTGGAAAGGAAGGGTTGTTTTTGTGTGCAGGATGAGACGGTGGAGCTGTTTTCTTATGACTTGGGGTTGACTGTCTCTAAACTTTTCTGAGGTCAACATGGCTTGTCTGTATGCTGAATTGTTGAATTGTGCCTAGATAGGCACTTTGAAGATCCTTACCAACAGTCTGTGTGTGTGTTTTCAGGGTAGTGCGAGGTGACTCTGCGAGGGGAAGGCGTGCTCCCGGGGGGTAGGAGCGATGAGCGCGCTGCGTATCCCTGTCCTACTGGCGCTGCTGGTACTTCTGCTGACTGCTGGCTTCTGCAAACAGAGCTTCGTGGACGTGAGCCCAGGGGCGCGCACCGACGGACACAACCTCATGGAGCTCATCATGGACAAGGTGCGTCTGGCTCAGCAGCAGGACCAGGTACACGTGCGCTATCCCGCCAACAAACAGGAGTTCACCTTGGAGACCAAGGAGAGGAATGAAGTGAACAAGTCTCACCATGGAGAACACATCATAGGTGAGTTATTAACCATTAGTGACAAGTCTCACCATAGAACACATCATAGGTGACTTATTAACCATTAGTGACAAGTCTCACCATAGAACACATCATAGGTGACTTATTAACCATTAGTGACAAGTCTCACCATAGAACACATCATAGGTGACTTATTAACCATTAGTGACAAGTCTCACCATGGAGAACACATCATAGGTGACTTATTAACCATTAGTGACAAGTCTCACCATAGAACACATCATAGGTGACTTATTAACCATTAGTGACAAGTCTCACCATGGAGAACACATCATAGGTGACTTATTAACCATTAGTGACAAGTCTCACCATGGAGAACACATCATAGGTGAGTTATTAACCATTAGTGACAAGTCTCACCATAGAACACATCATAGGTGACTTATTAACCATTAGTGACAAGTCTCACCATAGAACACATCATAGGTGACTTATTAAATTCCGCTGCTCTATCGATCGCACTGTGCTGAAGAAGAAACGCTAGTGGAGATGTGAATGGCAGTGGTGGATGGGTGGTGGTGGATGGGGTTGTCCTTCAGTCCACCATGCATGTGGTCTGAATTAATTGTATTCCCTGTCGTCCCAGAGGTGTTCCCCAGAGACCTGAGACAGAAAGAAAAGTTCCTCAAACACCTAACAGGTCAGACACTACCGCTTCTGTGTGTCAGTGGCACTTAGTGCAGGCCTGGGCCACTCCGGTCCTCAGGGGGGGGGGGGGCCTGATTGGTGTCACACTTTGCCCCAGCCCCAGCTAACACACATGACTCCAATAATCAACCAATCATGATCAGAAGTAAAAAAATGCAATTAGTTGTGTTTGCTAGGGATGGGGAGGGGGTGACATCAATCAGGCCCCGAGGACTGAGAACTGAGTTAGTTTGTGTGTTAATGTGTGTGTGTTCACCAGTGTAATGCTTGTCTGTGTGTTCCAGGTCCTCTGTTCTTTAACCCAAGGTGTAGGAAACACTTCTATAGACTATACCACAACACCAGAGACTGTACCATCCCTGCCTGTGAGTATTAATGCTAACACACACACACACACGCACTGGAGGAAGAGGACACTAAGCCAGTGTAATGTTTATCTGCAGCCGAGCATGTTACCTCTCTGGTAAAGTGTTCACTCTCTGGTAAAGTGTTCACTCTCTGGTAAAGTGTTCACTCTCTGGTAAAGTGTTCACTCTCTGGTAAAGTGTTCACTCTCTGGTAGGGTGTTCACTCTCTGGTAGGGTGTTCACTCTCTGGTAGGGTGTTCACTCTCTGGTAGGGTGTTCACTCTCTGGTAAAGTGTTCACTCTCTGGTAAAGTGTTCACTCTCTGGTAAAGTGTTCACTCTCTGGTAAAGTGTTCACTCTCTGGTAGGGTGTTCACTCTCTGGTAGGGTGTTCACTCTCTGGTAGGGTGTTCACTCTCTGGTAGGGTGTTCACTCTCTGGTAAAGTGTTCACTCTCTGGTAAAGTGTTCACTCTCTGGTAAAGTGTTCACTCTCTGGTAAAGTGTTCACTCTCTGGTAGGGTGTTCACTCTCTGGTAAGGTGTTGCCTCTATGATAATCACTAAACATTGGGGCGGCAGGGTAGCCTAGTGGTTAGAGTGGTGGACTTGTAACTGAAAGGTTGCAAGGTCAAATCCCCGAGCTGACAAGGTAAAAATCTGTTGTTCTGCCCCTGAACAAGGCAGTTAACCCACTGTTCCTAGGCCGTCGTTGAAAATAAGAATTTGTTCTTAACTGACTTGCCTAGTTAAATAAATGATACTTACCGTGCCTTCAGAATGTATTCACACCCTTTGACTTTTTCTACATTTTGTCAGATTACAGTTTGAATTTGAAATTGATTCAATTGAGATTCTGTGTCACTGGCATACCCACAATACCCCATAATGTGAAAGTGGAATTATGTTTATCTTTGCAGTGACTGGGTGTATTGATACGCCATCCAAAGTGTAATGAATAACTTCACCATGCTCAAAGGGTTATTTAATGTCTGCTTTGTTTTTTACCCATCTACCAATAGGTGCCCTTCTTTGTGAGGCATTGGAAAACCTCCCTGGTCTTTGTGGTTGAATCTGTGTTTGAAATTCACTGCTCGACTGAGGGACCTTACAGATAATTGTATGTGTGGGGTACAGAGATGAGGTAGTCATTCAAAAATCATGTTAAACACTATTATTGCACACAGAGTGAGTCCAAGCAACTTATTATGGGACTTTTTAAGCAAATATTTACTCCTGAACTTATTTATGCTTGAGGCCATGACAACGGGGTTGAATACTTATTGACTCAAGACATTTCAGCTTTTCGTTTTTGAATTCATTTGTAAAAATGTATAGAAACATAATTCCACTTTGACATTATTGGGTATTGTGTGTAGGCCAGCGATACAAAATCTCACTTTAATCCATTTTAAATTCAGGCTGTAACAACAACAAAATGTGGACACAAATCAGAGGGTGTGAATACTTTGTGATGGCAATGTACTTTAAGATTTCTGACTGTGTTGTGTTTTTGTTGTTGATTGCATGCCATTATTGCCGGCTAGACTAGCCAAGATCATACATGGAAGGGAGATGGTAAAGATGTGTTCTGATTGGTCTGTCTGTATTTGTTCAGGCTTGTGATTGGATTGCAGATAGGAAACGTATAGCGTCAAAGTTCAAATGGGTTTATGCATAGAGAACTTTATAGTTTTGTCACTTAAAATTTACTTAATTTTTTTTTTTTATATATATTTACCCAGACGTATGAAGAACCATCTAAATATCAATTACACTGTATTCACATATAACCTTATAGTTCAAAGGAAACGAACACCCCCACGTCTCTGTCATGGTTTAATCCACGTAGCTGTACTTGTCATCCGGGGACAGTATTTCAGACCCTTTTCAGGTGTCTTCACTTCACTTTCTTTCTTCTTTCTGCCTGCCTGCCTGCCTCCTCTACTCTCCCTCACGCTGGCTTGCCTTCCTGCTTCCTCTCTCTCTCCCTCCTCTCTCTCCCTCACGCTGGCCTGCCCCCTCCTCTCTCTCCCTCACACTGGCCTGCCCTCCTCCTCCTCTCTCTCCCTCACGCTGGCCTGCCCCCTCCTCTCTCCCCCTCACAGTGGCCTGCCCCCTCCTCCTCTCTCTCTCCCTCACGCTGGCCTGCCCCTCCTCCTCTCTCTCTCCTCACGCTGGCCTGCCCCCTCCTCCTCTCTCTCCTCACACTGGCCTGCCCCCTCCTCCTCTCTCTCCCTCACGCTGGCCTGCCCCCTCCTCTCTCTCTCCTCACGCTGGCATGCCTGCCCCCTCCTCCTCTCTCTCCCTCACACTGGCCTGCCCCCTCCTCCTCTCTCTCCCTCACGCTGGCCTGCCTGCCCCTCCTCTCTCTCTCCCTCACGCTGGCCTGCCCCCTCCTCCTCTCTCTCCCTCACACTGGCCTACCTGCCCCCTCCTCCTCTCTCTCCCCTCACAGTGGCCTGCCCTCCTCCTCCTCTCTCTCCCTCACACTGGCCTACCTGCCCCCTCCTCCTCTCTCTCCCTCACGCTGGCCTGCCCCCTCCTCCTCTCTCTCCCTCACGCTGGCCTGCCTGCCCCCTCCTCTCTCTCCCTCACACTCAAAATGTCTGCCTGGTGTCTGACCTGCCTAGACTGTCCCCCCGTCTCTCTCTCCGTCCTCGCTAGCTCGCTATGAAAGATGCAGGTGTTTGTGTTCTCGGAAGGATGGCAAACGAATCAGTCTCTTCCGTTCCCAAAATACAGAATCTTGACACTCAGTCGACTCTCCACCGCTACATCATCATATCGTTAACAGTTGTAAAAATGGCAGAGAAAGGCAAGCGACAGCAGCGAAGTCCTGCATGGCAATACTTTGAGATGTTCAATGAGAAGGAAATGCACACTTTTCTAGGTGGAATTGAGGTCCGGTAACGGTAGTACAGGTGCCCATCTGAAAGGGACGCACCCTGAGACCAAACCGTTGCTGGCAGCAGCACAGCTGCATTGTGAATTCACATGGAATTTGATGATTTTCTCGTTCGAATGGAAATTGGCCACAAAATCAACGTTTTACAAATGCCATCTCAGTCTCTGGACTTCATAGCCATTGACAACCTGTGCTTTGAATTGTAGAGGGCAGTCCGATTCTGTATGGAGGACTGGTCTAAGGTCTCTCCCAATGTGTTCTCTAACTCGTAAAACAGTTTCGATAAAGGCTCAGTGGCGTTGTCCTCGCTAGGTGAGGTATCCAACGCAGGGTTGTCAATATTTTGTACCCTACCTTTCAAAAAAATACGTATTACTTGTTAAACAAAATCTCTTTCTCTGAGCGATTGTATTAGTGTACAATTATTTTCTTTTTTTTTGGGATCACACAATATAGCTCAGTATTTTAATTATTTATTTCATACAGTCATTATTGTTAATATTTATTATTCTAAATGATAACAACGATGAATTCCAGCATTTTGTCAGTTATTCAAAACATTGCTGTTGTAAACTGACCTGTTGTGTGTTGTTTTTCAGACTATAAGAGGTGTGCCCGTCTTCTCACCAGACTAGCAGGCAGTCAGAGGTGTACAGAGAGGTAGAATACCCTGGTAAGACTACTCTGTTTCTCTCTCTCTCTCTCCTTCCTTCCTTCCCTCTCTCTCTACCTCTTCCCTCCTCTCTCCATCCTTCCTTCCCTCTCTCTCTACCTTTTCCCTCCTCTCTCCATCCTTCCTTCCCTCTCTCTCTACCTCTTCCCTCCTCTCTCCATCCTTCCTTCCCTCTCTCTCTACCTCTTCCCCCCTCTCTCCATCCTTCCTTCCCTCTCTCTCTACCTCTTCCCCCCTCTCTCCATCCTTCCTTCCCTCTCTCTCTACCTCTTCCCTCTCTCTCCCACTTCCCCTCTCTCTCTAACAGTGCTAGAAGGGTAGAGAGTTTATAATGAGTTTCTTTCTAGCAGATAAGTCACCATGTGTCCTCCTGCGGGGCTTGGCTCTATAGCAGTGTAATTCAGTGGTGGAATTCAATAACAATTTGTACGTCTTTAAATTTTAGTGTCAGACTGCAGCCGTTGATTTAATGTTGTCATAAAAAACATCAGGAGAATATCAGAAAGACATTAAGGTGGACAAAACAGAATGATGTGTTTGTCTATTGTAGATATGACTGATGTTAAACAGGGCTTCTCTGTCTCTCTCTCTCTCTCTCTCTCTCTCTCTCTCTCTCTCTCTCTCTCTCTCTCTCTCTCTCTCCCTCTCCACAGAGCCCATAAAATAGAGAAGTGCCTTGGAAAGCAACAGGGAATTGAGATTGTTGGTTATGTTCGCACCACAGACCTGCCACTGTTTGCAGAGAGCTCACACAATACTCTACGCTACATTCTAAATGGTGCAAATGAAGAGACTTGTTGGACAGAAGAAAATACATCCTCTTAGGTCTACTGCCAAAAAAAACATGACGACACAACGCGTGAATACTAGTTTACTGGATTATATATGTCATATGACATGCCACTCTCTGGAACTGCTTCAGTGGTCATGGACATGCCTTCACGTTTTAATTTGAGTTTTGAATCATTTTGCTTTTGGACTATGGTTGGAGATTGGACGGTGGTCTCTGAGCTGTGGTGGTTGTGTGGCTTCAGACTGAAATATAGACAGTAGTCTTGATCTTCTCTTCAGCTACATTCCACAAAAGTGAACTAATCTAATCCCTAATGAAATGACTGACTGATCGCCCGGCGATAATCTAAACCCCTGATGGAATGACTGACTGGTAGCCTGGTGGTCTGCGGCAGGACTCTCATGCTACTGCAGCAGGTATACTACTGCCCTACTGCAGAAAGTCAACTCTGCCATTTTGGACATTACGAACACTGCATGAAGACTAGTGATACAAACTTCTGGTAACTTTCCCCAAATTCCCTTGTTTTCCAGAAATCCTGGTTGTAAGATTGCTGGAATAAAGCAGGGAAACTGCGATTCATCCAATCAGTTACAGGAATTTTCTAATTCACTGTCTATTCTCTACTACTGGCTAAACCTACACAGTGAACTACTGGCTAAACCTACACAGTGAACTACTGGCTAAACCTACTGCATGCGACTCTGGTGCAAAGTAGATGACATGCTAGAGAATAGGGTGTAATTTGGGACTCATTTCAGTTTGCATCTTAGTCTCTGAAATAAACCTAAAGAAGCGAACGATCATGGCCACCACAGCTCACAACTTGAGAGAGAAATCAACTGCCTGAACATGAATGTGTCACGTGTCATATATACATATATATATTTATATATTCAACAAATTGTCTCTTTTGCACATTGTGTGTATAGTTACCTTCTAGTGTGTACTATGTAAATATTGTAAATACTAAATATATATTAAATATATATACAGTACCAGTCAAAAGTTTTGACACGTACTCATTCAAGGGTTTTTATTACGTTTTCTACATTGTAGAATAATAGTGAAGACATCAAAACCATGAAATAACACATACGGAATCATGTAGTAACAAAAACAAGTGTTAAACAAATCAAAATATATTTTACATTCTTCAAAGTAGCCACCCTTTGCCTTGATGACAGCTTTGCACACTCTTGGCATTCTCTCAACCAGCTTCACCTGGAATACTTTTCCAACAGTCTAGAAGGAGTTCCCACATATGCTGAGCACTTGTTGGCTGCTTCATGAGGTAGTCACCTGGAATGCATTTCAATTAACTTCTTCAAAATCGGTGTCCCGTCCACGGACGGTTGAGGTGTGCCTTGTTAGAAGTTAATTTGTGAAATGTATTTCATTCTTAATGCGTTTTAGCCAATCAGTTGTGTTGTGACAAGGTAGGGGTGGTATACAGAAGATAGCCCTATTTGGTAAAAGACCAAGTCCATATTATGGCAAGAACAGCTCAAATAAGCAAAGAGAAACAACAGTCCATCATTACTTTAAGACATGAAGGTCAGTCAATTCGGAAAATGTCAAGAACTTGTGCAGTCGCAAAAACCATCAAGTGCTATGATGAAACTGTCTCTCATGAGGACCGCCACAGGAAAGGAAGACCCAGAGTTCATTAGAGTTACCAGCCTCAGAAATTGCAGCCCAAATAAATTCTTCACAGAGTTAAAGTAACAGACACATCACAACATCAACTGTTCAGATCAGGCCTTCATGGTGGAATTGCTGCAAAGAAACCACTACTAAAGGACACCAATAAGAAGAAGAGACTTGCTTGGGCCAAGAAACACAAGCAATGGACATTAGACAGGTGTAACTGTGTTTTTGTGAGACGCAGAGTAGGTGAACGGATGATCTCCGCATGTGTAGTTCCCACTAGGAAGCATGGAGGTGTGATAGTGTCAGGGATTTATTTAGAATTCAAGGCACACTTAACCAGCATGGCTACCACAGCATTCTGCAGCAATTTGCCCTCCCATCTGGTTTGCGCTTAGTGGGACTATCATTTGTTTTTCAGCAGGACAATAGCCCAAAGTACACCTCCAGGCTGTGTAAGGGATATTTGACCAAGAAGGAGAGTGATGGAGTGCTGCATCAGATGACCTGGCCTCCACAATCACCCAAACTCAACCCAATTGAGATGGTTTGGGATGCAGCCAACAAGTTCTCAGCATATGTGGAAACTCCAAGACTGTTGGAAAAGTCTTCCAGGTGAAACTGGTTGAGAGAATGCCATGAGTGTGCAAAGCTGTTATCAAGGCAAAGGGTGGCTACTAGAATCTAAAATCAAAAATATATTTGATTTGTTTTACACTTTTTTGTTTACTACATGATTCCATGTGTTATTTCATAGTTTTGATGTCTTCACTATTATTCTACAATGTAGAAAATAGTAAAAATAAAGAAAAACCATTGAATGAGGAGGTGTGTCCAAACTTTTTACTGGTACTGTAAATATTAATGTGTTTGGTAAATAACAATGACTATTTTAGTGAAATATATTTACGTGCAATATATGCTGAGACTCGTACTTCGAGATGTGTGTGTGGGGATGGGGGTTAGTGTAACGTTGTCCCAGAAACTCATCTAAGAGAAACCACACACACGCACACACACACACAGATTAAAACCACCAGTAATGTTAGTGTTGGTAGTCTGCTATTCCAGGCAGAGAGGGAAGTTGCTCAAACAAAGGATTACTGTTCTTTCCTGCCTGTTTGCCTGGGTCTCAGAAGAGAGACGTGACCCCAATGTTTATTCTTGCTGACTGTTAGTTGACCCCAATGTTTATTCTAGCTGACTGTTAGTTAACCAGAAGGTTTATTCTAGCTGACTGTTAGTTAACCAGAAGGTTTATTCTAGCTGACTGTTAGTTAACCAGAAGGTTTATTCTAGCTGACTGTTAGTTGACCAGAAGGTTTATTCTAGTTGACTGTTAGTTAACCAGAAGGTTTATTCTAGCTGACTGTTAGTTAACCAGAAGGTTTATTCTAGCTGACTGTTAGTTGACCAGAAGGTTTATTCTAGCTGACTGTTAGTTAACCAGAAGGTTTATTCTAGCTGACTGTTAGTTGACCAGAAGGTTTATTCTAGTTGACTGTTAGTTAACCAGAAGGTTTATTCTAGCTGACTGTTAGTTGACCAGAAGGTTTATTCTAGCTGACTGTTAGTTAACCAGAAGGTTTATTCTAGCTGACTGTTAGTTGACCAGAAGGTTTATTCTAGCTGACTGTTAGTTGACCAGAAGGTTTATTCTAGCTGACTGTTAGTTGACCAGAAGGTTTATTCTAGCTGACAGTTAGTTGACCACAATATTTATTCTAGTTGACTGTTAGTTAACCAGAAGGTTTATTCTAGCTGACTGTTAGTTAACCAGAAGGTTTATTCTAGTTGACTGTTAGTTAACCACAAGGTTTATTCTAGTTGACTGTTAGTAAACCACAAGGTTTATTCTAGTTGACTGTTAGTTGACCAGAAGGTTTATTCTAGTTGACTGTTAGTTAACCAGAAGGTTTATTCTAGCTGACTGTTAGTTAACCAGAAGGTTTATTCTAGTTGACTGTTAGTTGACCACAAGGTTTATTCTAGTTGACTGTTAGTTGACCACAAGGTTTATTCTAGTTGACTGTTAGTTAACCAGAAGGTTTATTCTAGCTGACTGTTAGTTAACCAGAAGGTTTATTCTAGTTGACTGTTAGTTGACCACAAGGTGAGTCCCCCCATAAAACATGGAGAAAGACATTAACTCTGAACAATACTACACTCCGCAATGAAACACGCACGCACGCACGCACACACACACACACACACACACACACACATACACACGTACACACACACACACCCATACACACACGCGCACACACCCATACACACACGCACACACCCACGCGCACACACACACGCACACACCCACGCGCACACACACACGCATGCACACACACAGTTTCATGAGACGGATATTTCTGTCTTTCTCGCCTCTATCACTCCTCTCTTTCTCACGTGTTCCTTCAGGAATTTCTATCATGTGTTTCTGGGCGTGTGTGTGTGTGCGTGTTTTTGTGTGTGTTGGTTACAGTTGAATATTAGACATGTGAAATAAGATCAGATCACCCGATCCTGAACAGCAGTATTACTCAAAGGGGCATTATCACACACAGTTCTCTGTTCTGTTCTAGTTTCAACTTCAAATTCTCACATAATTTCTCTGTTTTCTAAGTCTGTGTGTGTGTGTGTGTGTGTGTGTGATTGCGTGCGTGCGTGTGCGTCCGTGTGTGCGTTTTCTTTCTGTGTGTGCGCCTGTGTGTGTGTATCTGTGTGTGTGTTTGTCTCTGTGTGTGTGCATGCGCACGTGTGTTGTAACAGATCCCTGATTCCTCTTAATCCTGCATGCTGATTGTCTCCATTCAGAGCTTTCTCACCTGAGTAGAGAGATTGAATGGGAGGTAATATGAGGTAATGGGGGATGAGAACTAATGAGAGGAATGAGAGGTACTGAGAGATAAGAGATAATGCTATATGAAATATAATGAGAGATAATGAGAGATTAAATATTGAGGGATATTGAGAGATGAAATACAATGAGAGATGATGATAGATGAAATATAATGAGAGATGATAGATTAAATGTAATGATAGATAATGAGAAATTATGAGAGATGATGAGAGATAATGATAGATGAAATATAATGAGAGATAATGACAGACGAAATATAATGAGAGATGATGATAGATTAAATATTGAGGGATAATGAGAGATGAAATATAATGAGAGATGATGATAGATTAAATATAATGAGAGATGATAGATTAAATGTAATGATAGATAATGAGAAATTATGAGAGATGATGAGAGATAATGATAGATGAAATATAATGAGAGATAATGACAGATGAAATATAATGAGAGATGATGATAGATGAGATATAATGAGAGATAATGATAGATGAAATGTAATGATAGATTAAATATAATGAGAGATGATGATAGATGAAATGTAATGATAGATAATGAGAAATTATGAGTGATGATGAGATATAATGAGAGAGAGTGAGAAAGGCTGAGTCCCAAATGGGACACTATTCCCTACAGGTAACTGCCAAAATAAAGGCAACACTTGAGTAAATGAGCGACACAAAGTATACTGAAAGCAGGTGCTTCCACACAGGTGTAGTTCCTGGGTTAATTAAACAATTAACATCCCATCATGCTTAGGGTCATGTATAAAAACGCTGGGCAGGCCAACATTTTGGCCATTATTTTGGCTACCATGGCTATGCCCCCATCCACAGGGCACGAGTGGTCACTGAAAGGTTTTGATGACCATGAAAACGATGAAAACCATGTCCGTCTCAGTCACCAGATCTCAACCCAATTGAACACTTATGGGAGATTCCGCAGCGATGCCTGAGACTGGGTTTTCCACCACCATCAACACACCACCAAATTATGGAATTTCTCGTGCAAGACTCCCTCCAATACAATCCCAGACACTTGTAGAATCTATTCCTAGGTGCATTGAAGCTGTTCTGGCTCGTGGTGGCCTAACGCCCAATTCCCTAGACCCCACATACCGTAGCAACAGACCCCACATACCGTAGCAACAGCAACAGACCACATACACATAGCAACAGACCCCACATACAGAGCAACAGACCACACATACCGTAGCAACAGACCCCACATACCGTAGCAACAGACCCCACATACCGTAGCAACAGACCCCACATACCGTAGCAACAGACCACACATACCGTAGCAACAGACCCCACATACCGTAGCAACAGACCCCACATACCGTAGCAACAGACCACACATACCGTAGCAACAGACCACACATACCGTAGCAACAGACCACACATACCGTAGCAACAGACCACACATACCGTAGCAACAGACCACACATACCGTAGCAACAGACCACACATCCTTACATCCTTCCTTCTTTGTTTCCCTCAATCAAATTTATCAGCTGATGTCACAGAGTGCTGTACAGAAACCCAGCCTAAAACCCCAAACAGCAAGCAATGCAGGTGTAGAAGCACGGTGGTTAGGAAAAACTCCCTAGAAAGGCCCAGAACCTAGGAAGAAACCTAGAGAGGAACCAGGCTGTGAGGGGTGGCCAGTCCTCTTCTGGCTGTTCCGGGTGGAGATTATAACAGAACACGGCCAAGATGTTAAAATGTTCATAGATGACCAGCAGGGTCAATTAATAATGATCACAGTGGTTGTCGAGGGTGCAACAGGTCAGCACCTCAGGAGTAAATGTCGGTTGGCTTTTCGTAGCCGATCATTCAGAGTATCTCTACCGCTCCTGCTGTCTCTAGAGAGTTGAAAACAGCAGGTCTGGGACAGGTAGCACGTCCGGTGAACAGGTCAGCGTTCCTTCCTTCCTCCCTTCCTATCTTCCCTCTTTCTTTTTCTCCTTTTAAGGGTTTACAGGGGGACTGTGGTGTTAGTGAAGATGTCTCAAATAAAGAACATCGAGAGTCGAGTCTCTCTCTCTCTGTCCGGTGACACTTTCTCCTGTTTCTGATTTACTGACGGATTGACAAAAGGGGTGAAGAAGGAGGCTGTGTTAAGCTATGCGCCCAGGCACGCTGGTGACAATCAGAAAACACTCAGACTTCAATACAAAGATGCAATTATTCTTTCACACCCCCCCAAAACCCCTTTCTACAATATAACCTGTCACACACGCACAAACGCAATGTCTGACACATCAAAGGGGCATCACGTGCGATGGGAGGAGGCCTGCCAAGAACGAGAGAAGAGAGAGGGAAAGAGAAGGGTTGAACGAGTGGGAGAGAAACGACTCGTTGAAAAATCTGTCGATATGCCCTTTGAGTAAGGCACTTGACCCTAATTGCTCCTGTTAATCACTCTGGATACGAACGTCTGCTAATTAACTAAAATGTAAATAAATATGTAAACGAGGCCTAGGAGAAGTGTGAACCGTTAACCTGGGTGGTGAAGTCTCGACAGGCCCCTCTCATACATTCACAGTTGACACCTCCTGTTCCCTGATTCTCTACTGTATTTATCTTCGGATCACAAAATCTGACTTTAAGACATTTCATGTCTACAGAGCATTAGGCTGGCCCACCGCTGGCCTTTACTCTATACCGTCACGTCTCAGGGAAAGTATCCAGGAATACACACACACACACACATGTAGATGTGATGTTTCCATAGATACTGATGGGATGCGAAGGCACCTGATCACACTAGAAACGGTCTATGTCTACAGCGTGGGCTGATTCCTGGCTATCAACATCGGCTCATGTTGCCTCAGTGTGTGCGTGTGTGTATACGCTCTGTCATTGAAGGGAACTCCCACAAGCTACAGTGGCAAAACTGCAGCAGAGCTGGTCTGACGGTAGGGCTGGGTTTGTGCCAACGCTAACACACACACACACGTAGACATCAGCCTGTCACAGGGAGACACAGGGCAGACCATAGCTGGGAAATTAACACTATTATCATGTCAGCCCTGGTAGCAGCCAGCAGCCAAAGCACCCTAAATCCCACTGCTTGCTCGCCTCTGAGACTAAGCAGGGTTGGGTTTGGTGAAACCTCTGAGACTAAGCAGGGTTGGGTTTGGTGAAACCTCTGAGACTAAGCAGGGTTGGGACTAATGAATCCTCTGAAGCCAAGCAGGTTTGAGTCTGGTGAATCCTCTGAAGCCAAGCAGGGTTGAGTCTGGTGAATCCTCTGAAGCCAAGCAGGGTTGGGTCTGGTGATCCTTGAATAAGAGACCAGATGCGGGTGTTGGAGGTCTAGAGAACTGAACAAGATGTAATCAGAGTGAGCAACAGAACAGTGTACTTACTGTCTAATCTCAATTTGATGTTTTTATGAAATAGTTTTCATTAAATCGTTTTTAAATCATAGCTAAAGTTTTTTTTGCTACGGATTCTTCGATGCGGTTAGGCTTTACGGCTGGGACTGCAAATTTGAGGAGGCAGTCTTGCCACCCTTCATCCATTGCCAACACAGTTCAGCAGGTTTTTGACTCAAGGCAGAAGGGTCTCTGGCCATCTTCCACAATCCAGGGGTTTCCGACGCCATCCGCTGCTGTTGGTGCAAAGAGTCAGGCTAGCCTGGCTCGAAGTCTCGATCCCCACTGCCCGAGGCAGTCCCATCCCACTCCTCTTCTTCCTTCCTCATCAGATTCCATCACAAGTACCATCATTGTGGGCAACTCGATGGTGAGAGAATTTGGCCTGCCTACGGTCTGTGGACCGACCAAGGTCTACTGTCATCTGAGGAACTGAGGGAGGACTACACTTTGTTTTTAAACACCCTCACTAGCACAGGGAAGATCAGAATTATCACTGGCCCCCTCCCGTGCTATCGAAAGGATTCTGAACATTTCAGCCGACACGTTGCCCTAAACGACTACCTGAACAAACTTTGCAACGACAGGAATGTCTCCTTTTATGATAACTTTTATTTGCTGTGGGTGCAACCAGCACAAAAGAGATGGGATTCACCCTAACCACATGGGGTTCCAGGATTACTTCCAGCAACATCAAACTGTTTTAGAGACTGACCGACAGGGTCTGGTTGTGCTCCAGTTCCAGCAACATCAAACTGTTTTAGAGACTGGCAGACAGGGTCTGGTTGTGCTCCAGTTCCAGCAACATCAAACTGTTTTAGAGACTGACAGACAGGGTCTGGTTGTGCTCCAGTTCCGGCAACATCAAACTGTTTTAGAGACTGACCGACAGGGTCTGGTTGTGCTCCAGTCCCGGCAACATCAAACTGTTTTAGAGACTGACAGACAGGGTCTGGTTGTTGCTCCAGTTCCGGCAACATCAAACTGTTTTAGAGACTGGCAGACAGGGTCTGGTTGTGCTCCAGTCCCGGCAACATCAAACTGTTTTAGAGACTGACAGACAGGGTCTGGTTGTGCTCCAGTTCCGGCAACATCAAACTGTTTTAGAGACTGACCGACAGGGTCTGGTTGTGCTCCAGTTCCAGCAACATCAAACTGTTTTAGAGACTGACCGACAGGGTCTGGTTGTGCTCCAGTTCCGGCAACATCAAACTGTTTTAGAGACTGGCAGACAGGGTCTGGTTGTGCTCCAGTCCCGGCAACATCAAACTGTTTTAGAGACTGACCGACAGGGTCTGGTTGTGCTCCAGTTCCAGCAACATCAAACTGTTTTAGAGACTGGCAGACAGGGTCCAGTAGTCTTCCAGTCCTCCCTGTCAGAATAACCAACAGGGGACTTGGAAAACATATCAACTCCCGTGGAAATGGCACTATGGTTATTGTGAGTAACCTAATTTATGTTCCTCTAACTCTGCCTTCTAGTGAGTTTACACAAACTGTCATCTCCTACCATTATGATAGATTAGAGACGGTCAGAAAAGGTGGTTGTAACGTTAATAATTTGGTTGTTATTCCATTGGTTACCTCGAGGCAGATGCTCCAGGGGCAGAGTGGCCCACAGTCATTGAATATGGCACTTTTAAATGTTAGAGCAATCATTGGTAAAACCTTTCTCGTGAATGACCTCATTACTGAGCGCAAAGTTGATTACATGTCTCTCACTGAAACATGGCTGTCTTCAGACTGTAATGCTGCTCTTATTGAAGCCTCCCCTCCGGACTACAGCTTTTCATACACTATCAGAAAATGGAAAAAGGGTGGGGGGGCAGCCTCGATTTTTACTAATGCTCTCAACTGTAAGGACATGGCAACTTTGGCGACTTTGGCGACTTTGGGTCTTTTGAGCATCATGGTATACTGTTTAAATGTCAGCCACCAGTGCTGGCCATAACCCTGTATAGGCCACCAAAGCACGGCCCCACTTTCTTTACTGATTTCTCTTAACTATTGTCTATTGTCCTTGAGAACTGTGATCAGATCATTGTGTTGGGTGATTTTAATATTGTTGACAAAAACATGAGCTGGCGCACGCCCAGAAAAACTATTTTGTGTGGAGGTGCTGACTAACGGCGAATAAACGATTTAATATAAAAAATAAAGACAGTCGCACACTCCATATATAAACTCCCAGTAATTTATTGGATGGTGATTTACCCAATAAATTACTTCCTCCAAAAAAATCCAATCTGGTTTCCGTGCCCACCACAGCACAGCGACAGCCTTAGTTAAAGTGATACATTATCTTAGAGCCAACACAGACGCCAAACAGCTCTCTGTCCGTGTACTGTTGAATTTAAGTGCTGCATTCGACACTGTTGACTATGATGTTGGTTTGGCCTCTCCGGTCCAGTTCTAAATTGGTTTAGGACCTATTTAACCGGTCAAGAGTTTTCTGTCAACATTGGTGTACATAACTCCGCGAAAATAGACATCACGTGGCGGTCCCCAAGGTTCGATTTAGGGTCCGATACTGTACAGTTTTATACGTGTTACCCTTTGGCAGTGTTATCAGAAAGCACGGCATTGATTTTCACTGCTAAGCAGACAATACACAACTTTACATTTCTGTATCGCCAGAGGATATTAGTTAGTGTTAGGCTGTATTAGTGATTTAAATACTTGGATGGCTTACAACTTCCTCCTGCTAAATCATGACAAGACCAAGGTACTTATTATTGGAGCCAAAGCACAGGCAATAAAAATAGAAAACCAGGTCAAAAGCAGAGGTGTCATTTTAGATCCTGAACTCAATTTTGAATCACAAATTAAGAATGTTCCTCAGCTTTTTACAAGCTGAGGAACATTGCCAAAGTTTGTCCCTTTCTATCTCAGGCTGATACAGAGAGACTCAATTGGCTCGCTAGTCTTAAAGAAACAGGCAGCCATTTCCTAGGGCTGACCCTGGTGGTGCTTTCCGAGGGCTGACAGTGTTCATTAACAACTTCAGGGACAGGAATACATGTAGATGGCACTCTCTCTCTCTCTCTCTCTCTCTCTCTCTCTCTCTCTCTCTCTCTCTCTCTCTCTCTCTCTCTCATCCTCCACACACACATAGCCAGGTTGTCAGTCATCATGGTGTGAGATGTGAGTAATCACAAACCTGATTGAGGTGTGTGAGAGGGAACACTGACTGTAGAATCTGGAATTCAACAATCCAGAACAGCATCCAGTCCACAGTTCGCTAGATAGATCCAGTTCGCTAGATAGATCCAGTCCACTAGATAGATCCAGTCCGCTAGATAGATCCAGTCCACTAGATAGCTCCAGTCCACTAGCTAGCTCCAGTCCGCTAGATAGCTCCAGTCCACTAGATAGATCCAGTCCGCTAGATAGATCCAGTCCGCTAGATAGATCCAGTCCACTAAATAGATCCAGTCCACTAGATAAATCCAGTCCACTAGATAGATCCAGTCCACTAGATGGATCCAGTCCGCTAGATGGATCCAGTCCGCTAGATGGATCCAGTCCGCTAGATAGATCCAGTCCGCTAGATAGATCCATCCACTAGATAGATCCAGTCCGCTAGATAGATCCAGTTCGCTAGATGGATCCAGTCCACTAGATCGATCCAGTCCACTAGCTAAATCCAGTCCATTAGCTAGATTCTGTCCACTAGATACTAACACATTGGTTAGTATGACATCAGACATACACCTCTGCTTTATTGAAATCTACTTTAACCAACCACAGACACACACACACACACACACACACACACACACACACACACACACACACACACACACACACACACACACACACACACACACACACACCACACCGCACCGCAGCAGGAAAAGACACCTGTTGCATTTCTGACATACCTGGGTGTGTATGATTGGCAGGTCGGGGGTGTGGTCACAGTCAACCAGATGGGAGCAGCAAGTGCATTGCAACTCAGACACAGGTAACTTCTGTTGGTGTGTGTGTGAGTACGTGACCTGAACAAGGCGACCAGGGGGAGGTACTAGGCTCTCTGGGCACGGGGCAAGAGGAGTGGTATATTATGTGTAAAATGCGGGAGGGATGAGCAGTGTTTGTGTGTGTGTGTGTGTATGTGTGTAAGTGCTGGCTGTGACATTGTTTGACTGTGATTTATATTCAATGACTCATTTGCGTGTGTGTGTGTGTGTGTGGCTACCTGGGTGACATTTTAAGCAGATTGTCAAGGCACAACAAGCCAGTTCATCAAAAATATGCAAAGGAGAGGGGGGAAGTGGAGAGAAGAGAGAAGGGTTCTGTTTTTAGCCCGCTAGCTACGTTAGCTGGTAACTAGCTAACACGGCTAACTAACATGGCTAGCTAACACGGCTAACTAACATGGCTAACTAACATGGCTAGCTAACACGGCTAGCTAACACGGCTAACTAACATGGCTAGCTAACACGGCTAACTAACATGGCTAGCTAATATGGCTAGCTAACACGGCTAGCTAACAAGGCTAACTAACATGGCTAGCTAACACGGCTAACTAACACGGCTAGCTAACACGGCTAGCTAACACAGTTAACTAACATGGCTAGCTACGTTAGCTGGTAACCTTTGTGTGTTCAATGTTCAAGCTAGCTAACACTGCTACTTAGCTAGCTAGCTAGCATCTTCTGTATTCAGACTGTTTTGTACTCAAAGGAATCTAACAATAGCATCATGTAGCTTGGACTTGGAGCCTCAAGACTCGTGACTCGATTTTGACTTTGATTTGAAACCGATGACTTGAAATTATTTGGCCAGGATTTGTAAATTTTTGTGGCACAGAGTCTCTGTGACTTGACTGAAGAAAAAAACGTGTGACTCAACTGGACTTGCTCTTAGAATGCACGACCTTGACTTGACCCGTTCTTCTTGGGACTCGACTTGAGACTCGACCTGTTCTACTTGGAACTTGACTAGAGACTTGACCAGGTCTACTTGGGATTCGACTTGAATATATATATTTTTTTAATATATTAATACTGTATGAGTGTAAAAAAATACTTGTCAGCAAGTTTTCATAGAATTGATTCTAACTCAATGTAATTGTATGTTCATTTCCATTCTGTACGAACAAAAGTTTCTTATCAATCCCTTTGCATTGATGTTCCTGAAGAAACTCTTGCTTGGTTGGTAGTGGGACAGGAGGGACAAGTCTGAGTCTGTGGGTGCAACTTTCACTGGGGGCAGGGGGGACATGAACCCCCCCGCCACATTCTAAAATTGCATTTTTGTCCCCCCCAGTTTTATTACTGCACTGTGATACAAAACGCGGGACCGGTGTACTTTAGGACCATGTAGATGCCTGGGTAGGCTGTTTCACAGTTTTAGACGGCTGGATGTAGGACCACACGGACACCACAGAGTGTGCGGTAAGGCTGACTGGTTCTAAAATGCTAGTGTATAGGACCAGCATGGGAGAAATGAGGCAGCTGATGTCTGTCTGTGTTGCGCTTTTCCTCCAAGTTGTAAAAGCAAGCAGAGCAGAAACTGGCTACTCTTTAGTTGACTGATCTAGCTTGCAAGGTAACTGCAGTTTGACAGAAACAAATATATATATTCCCAGTGCTGAGCTAGTAGTGTTGCTGACATGTTATGTTAGCCAATGTTTCATCCTCTCTCAGCTGAGGTGAATGAACTACTAGCAGCTAGATAGCTAGCTAGTAGCTACCACAGCCAGTTAAGCTCTAGCTAGCCTCTAGCTATCTGTCACGTAGCAGTATCTAACAGCTCTTGTGTGTATGGAAATGTTTTGTTTTGTCTTGTTTCAACAGAAGTAAATTTGATGATGTACCGTTGTACCATGAGCTAGCCAAAAGTTGGCTAACGTTAGCTAGCTAGCAAGCTCACTAACTTTAGCTATTATTTTTGCCTCAATCACACTAGACGTGAATCAAATGATGAAAACAGTGGCCAAACGATTGAAGACCAATATATTCGGAAGTTTTTTCAGCATAATGTCAGTATAGCAATGTAATGTTATTAATCTGTCAGTTTCCCTAGCTAATTCCCTAGTTTTCACACTGACACGTTATAAACAGCTCTACAGGCTTCTCTGTCATGGTGCACAGCCAGTACGCAACACTATGCTCATCATGTCTTAGCAGGATGGGATGGTGACAGGTGTCCCTCTAAAGTCAAAGTCAAAGTCACCATTATTAGTCAGTTGTACAACCAAATGCCTTCAACCGAAATGTGTCTTCCGCATTTAACCCAACCCCTCTGAATCAGAGAGGTGCGGGGGGCTGCCTTAATCGACATCTTCGGCGCCCGGGGAACAGTGGGTTAACTGCCTTGTTCAGTGGCAGAACGACAGATTTTTTTCCTTGTCAGCTTGGGGATTTGAACTTGCAACCCTTCGGTTACAAGTCCAACGCTCTAACCACTAGGCTACCTGCCGCCCTGCAGCCAGACAGCCAGGGAAGACCAGGCTACGGAGCTCAGGTGAAAGTTCCATCTTGAGTTGATGGGTAGGCTACAGTCTGGGATCTGGGAATAATGTTCATTTCAATTATCGAACCATTGATTCTATTCTTGGATAATATCATGTATAAATGTACACCAAGGTAATTCTTTGTCACGCCTCGTCTGAGCAGGATCAGATGGTGACCGGGGTCTCATCAGGGTCAGGCAGCCAGGGAACTTCCATAGATACAACCCTTTATTCTCTCTGTGCAGCAAACACTGGACAAGCAAGAAGCTTCAAAGTTGGAAAACTATTTTAAGGCAGTCTGACAAACCTCTGAAGTTGATTTTCTAAACTGTATCAAGGGTTGATAAGAGGCTTTTCCCAATGACACAAAACATATCAAACAAGAATATGAGGAATACCTGGGAGACGCTATTTGATGATGATGAATGAATGCAGATATGTTAGAATGTTCAAATAATCTCATACATAAATGACTACAGTTGAAGACCATCCATAGAACGTTCTACAGTGGGGGAAAAAAGTATTTAGTCAGCCACCAATTGTGCAAGTTCTCTCACTTAAAAAGATGAGAGAGGCCTGTAATTTTCATCATAGGTACACTTAAACTATGACAGACAAAATGAGGAAAAAAAATCCAGAAAATCACATTGTAGGATTTTTTATGAATTTATTTGCAAATTATGGTGGAAAATAAGTATTTGGTCAATAACAAAAGTTTATCTCAATACTTTGTTATATACCCTTTGTTGGCAATGACAGAGGTCAAACGTTTTCTGTAAGTCTTCACAAGGTTTTCACACACTGTTGCTGGTATTTTGGCCCATTCCTCCATGCAGATCTCCTCTAGAGCAGTGATGTTTTGGGGCTGTCGCTGGGAAACACGGACTTTCAAAGATTTTCTATGGGGTTGAGATCTGGAGACTGGCTAGGCCACTCCAGGACCTTGAAATGCTTACGGCCACTCCTTCGTTCGGGCGGTGTGTTTGGGATCATTGTCATGCTGAAAGACCCAGCCACGTTTCATCTTCAACGCCCTTGCTGATGGAAGGAGGTTTTCACTCAAAATCTCACGATACATGGCCCCATTCATTCTTTCCTTTACACGGATCAGTCGTCCTGGTTCCTTTGCAGAAAAACAGCCCCAAAGCATGATGTTTCCACCCCCATGCTTCACAGTAGGTATGGTGTTCTTTGGATGCAACTCAGCATTCTTTGTCCTCCAA
The DNA here is from genome assembly GCA_030435695.1 of Brachymystax lenok tsinlingensis. Lineage (NCBI taxonomy): Eukaryota > Metazoa > Chordata > Actinopteri > Salmoniformes > Salmonidae > Brachymystax > Brachymystax lenok. Next base: position 39,787,332 of record CM059786.1, on the reverse strand, counting down.
ACACGACGAGTTGAGTTTTTACCAAAAAGTTATATTTTGGTTTCATCTGACATTCTCCCAATCCTCATCTGGATCATCCAAATGCTCTCTAGCAAACTTTAGACGGGCCTGAACATGTACTGGCTTAAGCAGGGGGACACGTCTGGCACTGCAGGATTTGAGTCCCTGGCGGCGAGTGTGTTACTGATGGTAGGCTTTGTTACTTTGGTCCCAGCTCTCTGCAGGTCATTCACTAGGTCCCCTGTGGTTCTGGGATTTTTGCTCACCGTTCTTGTGATCATTTTGACCCCACGGGGTGAGATCTTGCGTGGAGCCCCAGATCGAGGAAGATTATCAGTGGTCTTTTCCTAATTCCATTTCCTAATAATTGCTCCCACAGTTGATTTCTTCAAACCAAGCTGCTTACCTATTGCAGATTCAGTCTTCCCAACCTGGTGCAGGTCTACAATTTTGTTTCTGGTGTCCTTTGACAGCTCTTTGGTCTTGGCCATAGTGGAGTTTGGAGTGTGACTGTTTGAGGTTGTGGACAGGTGTCTTTTATACTGATAACAAGTTCAAACAGGTGCCATTAATACAGGTAATGAGTGGAGGACAGAGGAGCCTCTTAAAGAAGAAGTTACAGGTCTGTGAGAGCCAGAAATCTTGCTTGTTTGTATGTGACCAAATACTTATTTTCCACCATAATTTGCAAATAAATTCATTAAAAATCCTACAATGTGATTTTCTGGATTTTTTTTCCCTCATTTTGTCTGTCATAGTTGAAGTGTACCTATGATGAAAATTACAGGCCTCTCTAATCTTTTTAAGTGAGAGAACTTGCACAATTGATGGCTGACTAAATACTTTTTTCCCCCACTGTATATGCCAGTGAAACGGAATATCATGCACTCAGAAATGTAATTCTTCTTCTGCTGGAGGTGTAAAACACAAAAGGGTACATAGTTGTATATGCTATGGTCTTGTGCAGGCTGGCTGAATTCTGACAAAAAGTGTGTTCTTTTATTTCAGCATGTCTACAGACTCTTCCCCCTTCACCCTGTTTTTGTTTGCTTGGTAATGTTGCTACTGGAGACTGTTATCAGAAGAAACTGTGTAACCAAGCATTTATAGTGGCTAAGAAATGCATTGCCATTAATTGGAAGGTTGGTTATCCTCCCGCAATGGACGGTAGAAATGTCAAGTTAAGTAGCACTAGATTTGATTTATTACAAGATTAAGGGTATACTGTACAACTTTCATAAGGTCTGGATGCCTTATATGGAATACTGTACGACAAAAGAAGTCTGTACTGAAAACATGTCCATGCGTCAGGGTAGATACCTATTTAGGCAATCCCTAGCCACTGAACTGCTCAGTCCTGTCCCTGGGGCTCTGCCGTACTGATGGTTGTCAATCTGGCCTTTCCCTAACACACCTGAAACCAATTAGGAATGTTTCACTAAGATCCTAAAGCCGAGTGGGTTGTGTTGGGTTGGTGGCGCTGCAGGGCTGTGGACCCCTAAGATCAGGACGGGGTGACCCAGCTAAATTGTGTGCAAAAAAGAGCTCTACAGTAGTACTAGGTCTATGATATTAATTATATGGAGGATGTACTGTTTCTGTGTGTTAATGTGTAGGTGAATGTGTGTTTTTAATAAACTATTGTTTTTCAAACCTTTCCCTTGAGACATAAACAAAAAGATGGGAAGGATGTTGTTGGAGAGAGAGTTATTGACTAGACTGGTGGGGGTCGGGCGTGAGGGCGTCTCGGGCTGTCTGGGCGGTCTGGCTGACATTTGATATAGGATAACTTAACAAAGCCAATCAAATGTAAAGTCGTTGTACTTTATTTGTAAGAGTTGTTCATTTGTTAGGCTATTGGTTAAAAGTGCAATTCAATATTGATTATTGAATTATCATCATCTATAGTAGGTCAGTCTTATCAATCACAAACATATTTAATAACGATCTCTCACCTAGGTTAATGACTGTGGGCATTTTTGCTTATTTCTTTTCTAAATAGAGATGGCTAGAAGGGTCATGGGTCATATTTGATTATGTAGAGATGCAGGAAAGGATCCCCCACCAAGTTACAGTGCCTTCGGAAAGTATTCAGACCCCTTGACATTTTCAAAAACAAATTACGTTACAGCCTTATTCTAAAATGGATTCAATATTCTTTTTTTTCTCATCAATCTACACACAGTACCCCATAATGACAAAGCAAAACAGGATATTAGAAATGTTTGCAAATGTTTATAAAAACAACCAAACAGAAATACCTTATTTACATTAGTATTCAGACCCTTTGCTGTGAGACTTGAAACTGAGGTCAGGTCCATCCTGTTTCCATTGATCATTTTTGAGATGTTTCTACAACTTGATTGGAGTCCACCTGTGCTAAATTAAATTGATTGGACATGATTTGGAAAGGCACAAACCTGTCTATATAAGGTCCCACAGTTGACAGTACATGTCAGAGCAAAGACCAAGCCATGATATCAAAGGAATTGCCTGTAGAGCTCTGAGACAGGATTGTTTCAAGGCACAGATCTGTGGAAGGGTAGCACTGTTTTTGCAGCGTTGAAGGTCGCCATGAACACAGTGGCCTCCATCATTCTTAAATGGAGAAATTTGGAACCACCAAGACTCTTCCTAGAGCTGAGCAATCTGGGGAGAAGGGCCTTGGTTAAGGAGGTGACCAAGAACCCGATGGTCACTCTGACAGAGCTCCAGAGTTCCTCTGTGGAGATGGGAGAGCCTTCCAGAAGGACAACCATCTCTGCAGTACTCCACCAATCAGGCCTTTATGGTAAAGTGGCCAGACGGAAAGGCACATGACTGCCTACTTGAAGTTTGGCAAAAGGCACCTAAAGACTCTCAGACCATGAGAAACAAGATTCTCTGGTCTGATGAAACCAAGATGGAACTCTTTGGCCTGAATGCCAAGCTTCACGTCTGGAGGAAACCTGGCACCATCCCTACGGTGAAGCATGGTGGTGGCAGCATCATGCCGTGGGGATATTTTTCAGCGGCAGGGACTGAGAGATTAGTTAGGATCGAGGGAAAGATGAACGGAGCAAGGTACAGAGAGATCCTTGATGAAAACCTGCTCCAGAGCACTGAGGACCTCAGACTGGGACGCAGGTTCACCTTCCAACAGGACAATGACCATAAGCACACAGCCAAGACAACGCAGTAGTGGCTTCGGTACATGTCTCTGAATGTCCTTGAGAGGCCCATCCATAGCCCGGACTTGAACCCGATCTAACATCTCTGGAAAGACCTGAAAATAGCTGTGCAGCGATGCTCCCCATCCAACCTGACAGAGCTTGAGAGGATCTGCAAAGAAGAATGGGAGTAACTCCCCAAATACAGGTGTGCCAAGCTTATTTGTTTTGGTACTGTTCATATGTAGCTTGTTTTTGGTCGCAGGTTCAGGAATGGCTGAAAAATTGCAACATTTACCTGGAATTAACTCTGCAAATAGCACTGCTGGGTGATCTGAAAAGTCATAGTCAATCGATTAATAACATAATGATAGCAAAAAATGTTATCTTTAATTTACAATCTGTAGAAACAATGAGAATAGAAAGGTTCAGAACTTTTGTGAAACACCACAGCACAGTTGAAGAAAATATGGCAAATCGAAGTCAAAACTGCTTGTTCTTCAGAGATAGATAGGAGGGGTTGAAGGGAGCTGAAAGATTGGACTAAAAACAAACAAAATATAACTAATGTAAAATATACTGTGTCCATAAAATGTATTTAGTATGTATAAACTGGAAGTAGAACCCTATGTGTTGTTGTCCATTAGTTTACTCCAATTAAGGGAGGGGTGGAAGGGTTAGGGGAAAATAATAAAGGAAAATATATAATATATATAGATTTATAAAAAATATATATGGGGGATAAAAAACAATTAAAACTTTTTTTTTAAAGTGTTGCATCTTTAGATCGCTCCCCTCTCTAAATTTCTAATGGATATTTTCATCTCTATCACATGAAACTGCATTGCAAAAAAAAATATATATAATATGTACAGTACTTGTATGAATCTTTGGATCTATTGTCCCAGAACTGTCTCAGAGTCTGTTTGAACTGTCCCAGAAATATTTGTTTTTATTGTCCCCGGGATGACGGGACAACCTTCATTTCAAAGTCATGGCTACATACCCAGAGAGAAAGCACGTTGTTCGATCCTCTCTCCCTCTCTCTGAAATCAATCAAATCAAATGTATTTATAAAGCCCTTCTTACATCAGCTGATGTCACAGAGCGCTGTACAGAAACCCAGCCTAAACCCCCAAACAGCAAGCAATGCAGGTGTAAAAGCACGGTGGTTAGGAAAAACTCCCTAGAAAGGCCAGAACCTAGGAAGAAACCTAGAGAGGAACCAAGCTGTGATGGGTGGCCAGTCCTCTTCTGGCTGTGCCAGGTGCAGATTATAACAGAACATGGACAAGATTTAAAAATGTTCATAGAACAGGCAGAACAGTTGAAACTGGAGAAGCAGCACGGCCAGGTGGACTGGGGACATCAAGGAGTCATCAGGCCAGGTCCTTGAGGAATGGTCCTAATGCTCAGGTCCTCCGAGAGAGAGATAGAGAGAGACAGAGACCGAGAGAGAGAGAGAGAGAGAGAGAGAGAGAGAGAGAGAGAGAGAGAGAGAGAGAGAGAGAGAGAGAGAGAATAATCTGTTGGATGATTATTTACCAGTTTCTCTCCCTTGCTGTGTTGGCTCCAGTAATGATTGGTAGGACTGGGGGCCGGTCAGGATACAACGTACGAGGAGAACAACAATTATGAGGGAAAAGTATGTACGTAGCTAGCTAGTTAATTAATGTGTTGTTCTCACAACACGAATGCCTGCTGCAGCACTCTCTCCATACCACTCACTCACTCAACAACAGCCTGCCTGATAGTCATCAGTAGCAGGTCACAGTAAAATTATTTTTTTTTAAATGTAAAGAGAAATGCCATGGAGGCCACAGTACAATTTAGAAGTAGCCCAAAAACCGGAAACCCACCACCAATACATTTTCACCCGCAACATCGTTTTCAAAGTAGCCCATTTTCTGAAAAACCGTGGACATGGCAACACTGGCTGTAACGTTAGCTTGCAAGTCACTTTCGCATCCTCTCCAGCTCCGGGGCCATGGCAACAAGGTAATTAGAGTAGGTGGGATTTAATGCAAAGACACACCTATCCCAGATGGCCAGCCCAAGGCAGTGTGTGAGTGTGTGTGTGTGCGCAATCCCCTTTCACAGACCAGACCATAGAGATAGGACTGTTCAATCCCCTTTCACAGACCAGACCGTAGAGATAGGACTGTTCAATCCCCCTTTTCACAGACCAGACCGTAGAGATAGGACTGTTCAATCCCCCTTTTCACAGACCAGACCGTAGAGATAGGACTGTTCAATCCCCCTTTTCACAGACTAGACCACAGAGATAGGACTGTTCAATCCCCTTTCACAGACCAGACCGTAGAGATAGGACTGTTCAATCCCCCTTTTCACAGACTAGACCACAGAGATAGGACTGTTCAATCCCCTTTCACAGACCAGACCGTAGAGATAGGACTGTTCAATCCCCCTTTTCACAGACCAGACCGTAGAGATAGGACTGTTCAATTCCCCTTTTCACAGACCAGACCACAGAGAAAGGCTTGGATGTAAATAGCTTGTGTTAGATCTTCCCACGGTTGATATCTATGCTCCTGGGTGGCCTGCGTGGGGAAATAAGCCAGAGCGCCAAAGACAAATTTCCATTGTGTAAACTTAAATGGACAATAACGTTTTTCTAATTTCATCTTATCTAAACACATAACTATCCCAGCCTGTACACTGGTTAGAGAGAGACAGATCACTTCTGATTAAACCTACTGTATTGTGTTTACACACGTCTTATTTTAAGTAACGAGAGAGGAGATGAAGGGAGGGGAGTGGAGGAATAAGAAAGCTCTCTCTGACATTAAGGCAGTATATGGTAATATGGATTTGTCCAAAACCAACAGTGAAATCCCATGAAATCCTGAATAATGGTGTGTCAGCTACTGTCAACACAGGATCAGGCTGCTGGCTGTACATTATGACATCATGACATGTGATTCCACAGGGACAGGCTTGGGAAAAGATCCCACATGCTTTCCCGGAACACAAACAAACACACACACGCAAACAAGCACACACAAAACCGCAAAAGCCAGTACACACAGTCACAACACGTCCCAGCACTGTCATCATCATCAGTCATGTTCAGAGGTGTAAATATGCTGATGAAATGAACAAGAATGGAGTCATTTCAAAGAGACATCACTACAATTTATATCATACACTTTTATGATATTAATTTCATTTTAATAACATTGAAGTATTAATTAACTAAGGAATGTTTCTCAATAAAATTGAAGAAGATGGGACTTTAAACGGAATGAGTTGCCCCTCTAGTAGATGGTTAGGGTGGTGAGTTTCCCATGTATAGAGTGTGGTTAGGGTGTTCTTTCCCCTGTATAGAGTGGGGTTAGGGTGGTGAGTTACCCCTGTATAGAATAGGGTTAGGGTGGTGAGTTACCCCTGTATAGAGTGGGATTAGGGTGGTGAGTTACCCCTGTATAGAGTGGGGTTAGGGTGGTGAGTTTCGCCTGTATAGAATAGGGTTAGGGTGGTGAGTTTCCCCTGTATAGAGTGGGGTTAGGGTGGTGAGTTACCCCTGTATAGAATAGGGTTAGGGTGGTGAGTTTCCCCTGTATAGAGTGGGGTTAGGGTGGTGAGTTTCACCTGTATAGGGTTGGGTTAGGGTGGGGAGTTACCCCTGTATAGAGTGGGGATAGGGTGGTGAGTTTCCCCTGTATAGAGTGGGGTTAGGGTGGTGAGTTTCGCCTGTATAGGGTTGGGTTAGGGTGGTGAGTTACCCCTGTATAGAGTGGGATTAGGGGGGTGAGTTTCCCCTGTATAGAGTAGGGATAGGGTGGTGAGTTTCCCCTGTATAGAGTGGGGTTAGGGTGGTGAGTTACCCCTGTATAGAGTGGGGTTAGGGTGGTGAGTTTTCCCTGTATAGAGTGGAGTTAGGGTGGTGAGTTACCCCTGTAAAGAGCGTGGTTAGGGTGGTGAGTTTACCCTGTGTAGAGTGGAGTTAGAGGGGTGAGTTTCCCATGAATAGAGTGGGGTGAGGGTGGTGAGTTTCTCCTGTATAGAGTGAAGTTAGATGGGTGAGTTTCCCCTGTATAGAGTGGGATTAGGGGGGTGAGTTTCCCCTGTATAGAGTGGGGCTAGGGTGGTGAGTTACCCCTGTATAGAGTGGGGTTAGGGTGGTGAGTTTCCCCTGTATAGAGTGGGGTTAGGGGGGTGAGTTTCCCCTGTATAGAGTGGGGTTCGGGTGGTGACTTACCCCTGTATAGAGTGGGGTTAGGGTGGTGAGATACCCTGTATAGAGTGTGGTGTTGAGTTGCCCCTGTATAGAGTGGGGTGGTGAGTTGCCCCTGTATAGAGTGTGGTTCTGAGTTTCCCCTGTGTAGAGTGGAATTAGGGTGGTGAGTTTCCCCTGTATAGAGTGCTGTGGTGAGTTACCCTTGTACAGAGTTGGGTGATGATTTGCCCCTGTATAGAGTGATGTTAATGTGGTGAGTTTCCCATGTACACAGTGGGGTGGTGAATTTCCAATGTATAGAGTGGAGTTGGGGTGGTGAGTTACCCCTGTATAGAGTGGGGTTATGGTGATGAGTTACCCCTGTGTAGCGTTGGATTAGGGTGGTGAGTTACCCCTGTATAGAGTGGGATTAAGTTGGTGAGTTTCCTCTGTATAAGATGTAGTTAGGGTGGTGAGTTTCTCCTGTAAAGAGTGGAGTTCTGGAGGTGAGTTTCCCCTGTATAGAGTGCTGATAGGGGGGTGAGTTTCCCCTGTATAGAGTGGAGTTAGGGAGGTGAGTTTACCCTGTGTAGAGTGGAGTAAGAGGGGTGAGTTTCCCCTGTATAGAGTGTGGTGTTGACTTTCCCCTGTATAGAGTTGGGTGGTGAGTTGCCCCTGTATAGAGTGGGGTGCTGAGATTCCCCCTGTATAGAGTGGAGATAGGGTGGTGAGTTATCCCTGTATAGAGTGGAGTAAGAGGGGTGAGTGTCCACTGTATAGCGTGGGGTTAGGGTAGTGAGTTACCCCTGTATAGAGTGGGGTTAGGGTGGTGAGTTTCCCCTGTATAGAGTGGGGTTAGGGTGGTGAGTTTCCCCTGTATAGAGTGGGGTTAGGTTGGTGAATTACCCCTGTATAGAGTGGGGTTAGGGTGGTGAGTTTCCCCTGTATAGAGTGCTGTGGTGAGTTACCCCTGTATAGAGTGGGGTTAGGGTGGTGAGTTTCCCCTGTATAGAGTGGGGTGTTGAGTTGCCCCTGTATAGAGTTGGGTGGTGAGTTGCCCCTGTATAGAGTGGGGTGGTGAGTTGCCCCTGTATAGAGTGGGGTGCTGAGATTCCCCCTGTATAGAGTGGAGATAGGGTGGTGAGTTATCCCTGTATAGAGTGGAGTAAGAGGGGTGAGTGTCCACTGTATAGAGTGGGGTTAGGGTAGTGAGTTACCCCTGTATAGAGTGGGGTTAGGGTGGTGAGTTTCCCCTGTATAGAGTGGGGTTAGGGTGGTGAGTTTCCCCTGTATAGAGTGGGGTTAGGTTGGTGAATTACCCCTGTATAGAGTGGGGTTAGGGTGGTGAGTTTCCCCTGTATAGAGTGCTGTGGTGAGTTACCCCTGTATAGAGTGGGGTTAGGGTGGTGAGTTTCCCCTGTATAGGGTTGGGTTAGGGTGGTGAGTTACCCCTGTATAGAGTGGGGTTGGGGATGTGAGTTTCCCCTGTATAGAGTGGGGTTAGGGTGGTGAATGTCCACTGTATAGAGTGGGGTTAGGGTAGTGAGTTACCCCTGTATAGAGTGGGGTTAGGGTGGTGAGTTTCCCCTGTATAGAGTGGGGTTAGGGTGGTGAGTTACCCCTGTATAGAGTGGGGTTAGGGTGGTGAGTTTCCCCTGTATAGGGTTGGGTTAGGGTGGTGACTTACCCCTGTATAGAGTGGGGTTGGGTAGGTGAGTTTCCCCTGTATAGAGTGGGGTTAGGGTGGTAAATTTCCCCTGTATAGAGTGGGGTTAGGGTGGTGAGTTTCCCCTGTATAGAGTAGGGATAGGGTGGTGAGTTTCCCCTGTATAGAGTGGGGTTAGGGTGGTGAGTTACCCCTGTATAGAGTGGGGTTAGGGTGGTGAGTTTTCCCTGTATAGAGTGGAGTTAGGGTGGTGAGTTACCCCTGTAAAGAGCGTGGTTAGGGTGGTGAGTTTACCCTGTGTAGAGTGGAGTTAGAGGGGTGAGTTTCCCATGAATAGAGTGGGGTGAGGGTGGTGAGTTTCTCCTGTATAGAGTGAAGTTAGATGGGTGAGTTTCCCCTGTATAGAGTGGGGTGTTGAGTTTCCCCTGTATAGAGTGGAGTTAGTGTGTTGAGTTCCCCCTGTATAGAGTGTGATTAGGGGGGTGAGTTACCCCTGTATAGCATGGGGTTAGGGTGTTGAGTTACCCCTGTATAGAGTGGGAATAGGGTGGTGAGTTTCCTCTTTATAAGATGTAGTTTGGGTGGTGAGTTTCTCCTGTATATAGTGGGGATAGGTTGGTGAGTTTCCTCTGTATAAGATGTAGTTAGGGTGGTGAGTTTCTCCTGTATAGAGTGGAGTTTTGGAGGTGAGTTTCCCCTGTATAGAGTGAGATTAGGGGGTGAGTTTTCCCTGTATATAGTGGGGATAGGTTGGTGGGTTTTCTCTGTATAAAATATAGTTAGGGTGGTGAGTTTCCCCTGTATAGAGTGCTGTTAGGGGGGTGAGTTTCCCCTGTATAGAGGGGGGTGTTGAGTTTCCCCTGTATAGATTGGGGTGGTGAGTTTCCCCTGTATAGAGTGGAGTTAGGGTGGTGAGTTTCCCCTGTATAGAGTGGGGTTAGGGTGGTGAGTTTCCCCTGTATAGAGTGGGGTTAGGGTGGTGAGTTACCCCTGTATAGAGTGGGGTTAGGGTGGTGAGTTACCCCTGTATAGAGTGGGGATAGGGTGGTGAGTTACCCCTGTATAGAGTGGGGTTAGGGTGGTGAGTTACCCCTGTATAGAGTGGGATTAGGGGGTGAGTTTCGCCTGTATAGAATAGGGTTAGGGTGGTGAGTTTCCCCTGTATAGAGTGGGGTTAGGGTGGTGAGTTACCCCTGTATAGAGTGGGGTTAGGGTGGTGAGTTTTCCCTGTATAGAGTGGAGTTAGGGTGGTGAGTTACCCCTGTAAAGAGCGTGGTTAGGGTGGTGAGTTTACCCTGTGTAGAGTGGAGTTAGAGGGGTGAGTTTCCCATGAATAGAGTGGGGTGAGGGTGGTGAGTTTCTCCTGTATAGAGTGAAGTTAGATGGGTGAGTTTCCCCTGTATAGAGTGGGATTAGGGGGGTGAGTTTCCCCTGTATAGAGTGTGGTTAGGGTGGTGAGTTACCCCTGTATAGAGTGGGGCTAGGGTGGTGAGTTACCCCTGTATAGAGTGGGGTTAGGGTGGTGAGTTTCCCCTGTATAGAGTGGGGTTAGGGGGGTGAGTTTCCCCTGTATAGAGTGGAGTTCGGGTGGTGACTTACCCCTGTATAGAGTGGGGTTAGGGTGGTGAGATACCCTGTATAGAGTGTGGTGTTGAGTTGCCCCTGTATAGAGTGGGGTGGTGAGTTGCCCCTGTATAGAGTGTGGTTCTGAGTTTCCCCTGTGTAGAGTGGAATTAGGGTGGTGAGTTTCCCCTGTATAGAGTGCTGTGGTGAGTTACCCTTGTACAGAGTTGGGTGATGATTTGCCCCTGTATAGAGTGAAGTTAATGTGGTGAGTTTCCCATGTACACAGTGGGGTGGTGAATTTCCAATGTATAGAGTGGAGTTGGGGTGGTGAGTTACCCCTGTATAGAGTGGAGTTAGGGTGGTGAGTTTCCCTGTATAGAGTTAGTGGTGAGTTTCTCTGCATAGAGGTTAGTGGTGAGCCCCTGTATAGAGTGGGGTTAGGGTGGTGAGTTTCCCCTGTATAGAGTGGGGTTAGGGTGGTGAGTTACCCCTGTATAGAGTGGGGTTAGGGTGGTGAGTTACCCCTGTATAGAGTGGGGTTAGGGTGGTGAGTTACCCCTGTATAGAGTGGGGTTAGGGTGGTGAGTTACCCTGTATAGAGTGGGTTAGTGGTGAGCCCTGTATAGAGTGGGATTAGGGTGGTGAGTTTGCCTGTATAGAATAGGGTTAGGGTGGTGAGTTTCCCCTGTATAGAGTGGGGTTAGGGTGGTGAGTTACCCTGTATAGAGTGGGGTTAGGGTGGTGAGTTTCCCTGTATAGAGTGGAGTTAGGGTGGTGAGTTACCCCTGTAAAGAGCGTGGTTAGGGTGGTGAGTTTACCCTGTGTAGAGTGGAGTTAGAGGGGTGAGTTTCCCATGAATAGAGTGGGGTGAGGGTGGTGAGTTTCTCCTGTATAGAGTGAAGTTAGATGGGTGAGTTTCCCCTGTATAGAGTGGGATTAGGGGGGTGAGTTACCCCTGTAAAGAGCGTGGTTAGGGTGGTGAGTTTACCCTGTGTAGAGTGGAGTTAGAGGGTGAGTTTCCCATGAATAGAGTGGCTGAGGGTGGTGAGTTTCTCCTGTATAGAGTGAAGTTAGATGGGTGAGTTTCCCCTGTATAGAGTGGGGTTAGGGTGGTGAGTTTCCCCTGTATAGAGTGGGGTTAGGGTGGTGAGTTACCCCTGTATAGAGTGGGGTTAGGGTGGTGAGTTACCCCTGTATAGAGTGGGATTAGGGGGGTGAGTTTCCCCTGTATAGAGATGGTTAGGGTGGTGAGTTACCCCTGTATAGAGTGGGGCTAGGGTGGTGAGTTACCCCTGTATAGAGTGGGGTTAGGGTGGTGAGTTTCCCTGTATAGAGTGGGGTTAGGGGGTGAGTTTCAATGTATAGAGTGGAGTTGGGGTGGTGACTTACCCTGTATAGAGTGGGGTTAGGGTGGTGAGATACCCCTGTATAGAGTGTGGTGCTGAGTTGCCCCTGTATAGAGTGGGATTAAGTTGGTGAGTTTCCTCTGTATAGATGTAGTTAGGGTGGTGAGTTTCTCCTGTGTAGAGTGGAATTAGGGTGGTGAGTTTCCTGTATAGAGTGCTGTGGTGAGTTTCCCTTGTACAGAGTTGGGTGGAGGTGATTTGCCCTGTATAGAGTGAAGTTAATGTGGTGAGTTTCCCATGTACACAGTGGGGTGGTGAATTTCCAATGTATAGAGTGGAGAGTGGGGTGGTGAGTTACCCCTGTATAGAGTGGGGTTATGGTGATGAGTTCCCCTGTATAGAGTGGATTAGGGTGGTGAGTTATCCCTGTATAGAGTGGAGTAAGAGGGGTGAGTGTCCACTGTATAGAGGTTGGGTAGTGAGTTACCTCTGTATAGAGTGGGGTTAGGGTGGTGAGTTTCTCCTGTAAGAGAGTGGGTTAGGAGGTGAGTTTCCCCTGTATAGAGTGCTGATAGGGGGGTGAGTTTCCCCTGTATAGAGTGGAGTTAGGGAGGTGAGTTTACCCTGTGTAGAGTGGAGTAAGAGGGGTGAGTTTCCCCTGTATAGAGTGTGGTGTTGACTTTCCCCTGTATAGAGTTGGGTGATGAGTTGCCCCTGTATAGAGTGGGGTGGTGAGTTGCCCGTGTATAGAGTGGGGTGCTGAGATTCCCCCTGTATAGAGTGGAGATAGGGTGGTGAGTTATCCCTGTATAGAGTGGAGTAAGAGGGGTGAGTGTCCACTGTATAGAGTGGGGTTAGGGTAGTGAGTTACCCCTGTATAGAGTGGGGTTAGGGTGGTGAGTTTCCCCTGTATAGAGTGGGGTTAGGGTGGTGAGTTTCCCTGTATAGAGTGGGGTTAGGTTGGTGAATTACCCTGTATAGAGTGGGGTTAGGGTGGTGAGTTTCCTGTATAGAGTGCTGTGGTGAGTTACCCTGTATAGAGTGGGTTAGGGTGGTGAGTTTCCCCTGTATAGGGTTGGGTTAGGGTGGTGAGTTACCCCTGTATAGAGTGGGGTTGGGGATGTGAGTTTCCCCTGTATAGAGTGGGGTTAGGGTGGTGAATGCCCACTGTATAGAGTGGGGTTAGGGTAGTGAGTTACCCCTGTATAGAGTGGGGTTAGGGTGGTGAGTTTCCCCTGTATAGAGTGGGGTTAGGGTGGTGAGTTACCCCTGTATAGAGTGGGGTTAGGGTGGTGAGTTTCCCCTGTATAGGGTTGGGTTAGGGTGGTGACTTACCCCTGTATAGAGTGGGGTTGGGTAGGTGAGTTTCCCCTGTATAGAGTGGGGTTAGGGTGGTAAATTTCCCCTGTATAGAGTGGGGTTAGGGTGGTGAGTTTCCCCTGTATAGAGTAGGGATAGGGTGGTGAGTTTCCTGTATAGAGTGGGGTTAGGGTGGTGAGTTACCCTGTATAGAGTGGGGTTAGGGTGGTGAGTTTTCCTGTATAGAGTGGAGTTAGGGTGGTGAGTTACCCCTGTAAAGAGCGTGGTTAGGGTGGTGAGTTTACCCTGTGTAGAGTGGAGTTAGAGGGGTGAGTTTCCCATGAATAGAGTGGGGTGAGGGTGGTGAGTTTCTCCTGTATAGAGTGAAGTTAGATGGGTGAGTTTCCCCTGTATAGAGTGGAGTTAGGGGGGTGAGTTTCCCCTGTATAGAGTGGAGTTAGTGTGTTGAGTTCCCCCTGTATAGAGTGTGATTAGGGGGGTGAGTTACCCCTGTATAGCATGGGGTTAGGGTGGTGAGTTACCCCTGTATAGAGTGGGATTAGGGTGGTGAGTTTCCTCTTTATAAGATGTAGTTTGGGTGGTGAGTTTCTCCTGTATATAGTGGGGATAGGTTGGTGAGTTTCCTCTGTATAAGATGTACAGTGGGGAAAAAAAGTATTTAGTCAGCCACCAATTGTGCAAGTTCTCTCACTTAAAAAGATGAGAGAGGCCTGTAATTTTCATCATAGGTACACTTCAACTATGACAGACAAAATGAGGAAAACAAATCCAGAAAATCACATTGTAGGATTTTTTATAAATTTATTTGCAAATTATGGTGGAAAATAAGTATTTGGTCAATAACAAAAGTTTATCTCAATACTTTGTTATATACCCTTTGTTGGCAATGACAGAGGTCAAACGTTTTCTGTAAGTCTTCACAAGGTTTTCACACACTGTTGCTGGTATTTTGGCCCATTCCTCCATGCAGATCTCCTCTAGAGCAGTGATGTTTTGGGGCTGTCGCTGGGCAACACGGACTTTCAACTCCTCCAAAGATTTTCTATGGGGTTGAGATCTGGAGACTGGCTAGGCCACTCCAGGACCTTGAAATGCTTCTTAAGCCACTCCTTCGTTGCCCGGGCGGTGTGTTTGGGATCATTGTCATGCTGAAAGACCCAGCCACGTTTCATCTTCAATGCCCTTGCGGATGGAAGGAGGTTTTCACTCAAAATCTCACGATACATGGCCCCATTCATTCTTTCCTTTACACGGATCCGTCGTCCTGGTCCCTTTGCAGAAAAACAGCCCCAAAGCATGATGTTTCCACCCCCATGCTTCACAGTAGGTATGGTGTTCTTTGGATGCAACTCAGCATTCTTTGTCCTCCAAACACGACGAGTTGAGTTTTTACCAAAAAGTTCTATTTTGGTTTCATCTGACATTCTCCCAATCCTCATCTGGATCATCCAAATGCTCTCTAGCAAACTTTAGACTTGCCTGAACATGTACTGGCTTAAGCAGGGGGACACGCCTGGCACTGCAGGATTTGAGTCCCTGGCGGCGTAGTGTGTTACTGATGGTAGGCTTTGTTACTTTGGTCCCAGCTCTCTGCAGGTCATTCACTAGGTCCCCCGTGTGGTTCTGGGATTTTTGCTCACCGTTCTTGTGATCATTTTGACCCCACGGGTGAGATCTTGCGTGGAGCCCCAGATCGAGGAATATTATCAGTGGTCTTGTATGTCTTCCATTTCCTAATAATTGCTCCCACAGTTGATTTCTTCAAACCAAGCTGCTTACCTATTGCAGATTCAGTCTTCCCAACCTGGTGCAGGTCTACAATTTTGTTTCTGGTGTCCTTTGACAGCTCTTTGGTCTTGGCCATAGTGGAGTTTGGAGTGTGACTGTTTGAGGTTGTGGACAGGTGTCTTTTATACTGATAACAAGTTCAAACAGGTGCCATTAATACAGGTAATGAGTGGAGGACAGAGGAGCCTCTTAAAGAAGAAGTTACAGGTCTGTGAGAGCCAGAAATCTTGTATGTGACCAAATACTTATTTTCCACCATAATTTGCAAATAAATTCATAAAAAATCCTACAATGTGATTTTCTGGATTTTTTTTCCTCATTTTGTCTGTCATAGTTGAAGTGTACCTATGATGAAAATTACAGGCCTCTCTCATCTTTTTAAGTGAGAGAACTTGCACAATTGGTGGCTGACTAAATACTTTTTTTCTCCACTGTAGTTAGGGTGGTGAGTTTCTCCTGTATAGAGTGGAGTTTTGGAGGTGAGTTTCCCCTGTATAGAGTGAGATTAGGGGGTGAGTTTTCCCTGTATATAGTGGGGATAGGTTGGTGGGTTTTCTCTGTATAAAATATAGTTAGGGTGGTGAGTTTCCCCTGTATAGAGTGCTGTTAGGGGGGTGAGTTTCCCCTGTATAGAGGGGGGTGTTGAGTTGCCCCTGTATAGATTGGGGTGGTGAGTTTCCCCTGTATAGAGTGGAGTTAGGGTGGTGAGTTTCCCCTGTATAGAGTGGGGTTAGGGTGGTGAGTTTCCCCTGTATAGAGTGGGGTTAGGGTGGTGAGTTACCCCTGTATAGAGTGGGGTTAGGGTGGTGAGTTACCCCTGTATAGAGTGGGGTTAGGGTGGTGAGTTACCCCTGTATAGAGTGCGGTTAGGGTGGTGAATTACCCCTGTATAGAGTGGGGTTAGGGTGGTGAGTTACCCCTGTATAGAGTGGGATTAGGGGGTGAGTTTCCCCTGTATAGAGTGGGGTTAGGGTGGTGACTTACCCCTGTATAGAGTGGGGTTAGGGTGGTGAGATACCCTGTATAGAGTGTGGTGTTGAGTTGCCCCTGTATAGAGTGGGGTGGTGAGTTACCCCTGTATAGAGTGTGGTTCTGAGTTTCCCCTGTGTAGAGTGGAATTAGGGTGGTGAGTTTCCCCTGTATAGAGTGGGGTTAGGGTGGTGAGTTACCCCTGTATAGAGTGGGGTTAGGGAGGTGAGTTTCCCCTGTATAGAGTGGGGTTAGGATGGTGACTTACCCCTGTATAGAGTAGGGTTCTGAGTTTCCCTGTGTAGAGTGGAATTAGGGCGGTGAGTGTCCCCTGTATAGAGTGGGGTTCTGAGTTTCCCCTGTATAGAGTGGAGTTAGGGAGGTGAGTTTCCCCTGTATAGAGTGGGATTCTTGGGGTGAGTTTCTCCTGTATTGAGTGTAGTTAGTGTGGTTAGTTACCCCTGTATAGAGTGGGGTTAGGGTGGTGAGTTTCCCCTGTATAGGGTTGGGTTAGGGTGGTGAGTTACCCCTGTATAGGGTTGGGTTAGGGTGGTGAGTTTACCCTGTGTAGGGTGGGGTTAGGGTGGTGAGTTTCCCCTGTATAGAGTGGGGTTAGGGTGGTGTTTTACCCCTGTATAGAGTGGGGTTAGGGTGGTGAGTTTTCCCTGTATAGAGTGGGGTTAGGGTGGTGAGTTACCCCTGTATAGAGTGGGGTTAGGGTGGTGAGTTTCCCCTGTATAGAGTGCTGTGGTGAGTTACCCCTGTATAGAGTGGGGTTAGGGTGGTGAGTTTCCCCTGTATAGAGTGGGGTGTTGAGTTGCCCCTGTATAGAGTGGGGTGTTGAGTTGCCCCTGTATAGATTGGGGTACTGAGTTTCCCCTGTATAGAGTGGAGTTAGGGAGGTGAGTTTCCCCTGTATAGAGTGGGGTTAGGGTGGTGAGTTACCCCTGTATAGAGTGGGGTTAGGGAGGTGAGTTTCCCCTGTATAGAGTGGGGTTAGGATGGTGACTTACCCCTGTATAGAGTGGGGTTAGGGTGGTGAGTTGCCCCTGTATAGATTAGGGTTCTGAGTTTCCCTGTGTAGAGTCGAATTAGGGTGGTGAGTGTCCCCTGTATAGAGTGGGGTTCTGAGTTTCCCCTGAATAGAGTGGGGTTAGGGTGGTGAGTTTACCCTGTGTAGAGTGGAGTTAGAGGAATGAGTTATCCCTGTATAGAGTGGAGTAAGAGGGGTGAGTTTCCCCTGTATAGAGTGTGGTGTTGAGTTACCCCTGTATAGAGTTGGGTGGTGAGTTGCCCCTGTATAGAGTGGGGTGGTGAGTTGCCTGTATAGAGTGGAATTAGGGAGGTGAGTGTCCCCTGTATAGAGTGGGGTACTGAGTTTCCCCTGTATAGAGTGAAGGTAGGGTGGTGAGTGTCCCCTGTATAGAGTGGGGTTCTGAGTTTCCCCTGAATAGAGTGGGGTTAGGGTGGTGAGTTTACCCTGTGTAGAGTGGAGTTAGAGGAATGAGTTTCCCATGTATAGAGGGGAGTTAGGGTGGTGAGTTATCCCTGTATAGAGTGGTGTAAGAGGGGTGAGTTTCCCCTGTATAGAGTGTGGTGTTGAGTTACCCCTGTATAGAGTTGGGTGGTGAGTTACCCCTGTATAGAGTGGGGTGGTGAGTTGCCTGTATAGAGTGGAATTAGGGAGGTGAGTGTCCCCTGTATA
Organism: Brachymystax lenok tsinlingensis; assembly: GCA_030435695.1. Taxonomy (NCBI): domain Eukaryota; kingdom Metazoa; phylum Chordata; class Actinopteri; order Salmoniformes; family Salmonidae; genus Brachymystax; species Brachymystax lenok. The sequence continues at coordinate 39,769,643 of CM059786.1, read as the reverse complement.
GAGTGGGGTACTGAGTTTCCCCTGTATAGAGTGGAGTTAGGGAGGTGAGTTTCCCCTGTATAGAGTGGGATTCTTGGGGTGAGTTTCTCCTGTATTGAGTGTAGTTAGGGTGGTGAGTGTCCACTGTATAGAGTGGGGTTAGGGTAGTGAGTTACCCCTGTATAGAGTGGGGTTAGGGTGGTGAGTTTCCCCTGTATAGGGGTTAGGTGGTGAGTTTCCTGTATAGAGTGGGTTAGGGTGTTGAGTTTCCCCTGTATAGAGTGGGGTTAGGGTGGTGAGTTACCCCTGTATAGAGTGGGGATAGGGTGGTGAGTTTCCCCTGTATAGGGGTTAGGGTGGTGAGTTTCCCCTGTATAGAGTGGGGTTAGGGTGGTGAGTTTCCCCTGTATAGAGTGGGGTTAGGGTGGTGAGTTACCCCTGTATAGAGTGGGGATAGGGTGGTGAGTTTCCCCTGTATAGAGTGGGGTTAGGGTGGTGAGTTTCCCCTGTATAGAGTGGGTTAGGGTGGTGAGTTACCCCTGTATAGAGTGGGGTTAGGGTGGTGAGTTTCCCCTGTATAGAGTTCTGTGGTGAGTTACCCCTATATAGAGTTGGGTGATGAGTTGCCCCTGTATAGAGTGATGTTAATGTGGTGAGTTTCCCATGTACACAGTGGGTTGGTGAATTACCCCTGTACAGAGTGGGGTGCTGAGTTTCCCCTGTGTACAGTGGGGTGAGGGTGGTGAGTTTCCCCTGTATGGAGTTGGGTGATGAGTTGCCCCTATATAGAGTGGAGTTAATGTGTTGAGTTTCCCCTGTATAGAGTTATGTTAATGTGGTGAGTTTCCCATGACACTAGGCGAGACCCAAATGCAGACACAGGATGCAGACGGTTGAAGTTTAAGATGTTTAATAAATCCAAAGGGAATAGACAAGAGAATTGTGGTAGGACAGGCAAAAGGTCATAACTAGATTAGAGTCCAGGAGGTACAGAGTGGCAGGCAGGCTCGACGTCAGGCCAGGCAGAATGGTCAGGCAGGCGGGTAAAGAGTCCAGAACAGGCAAGGGTCAAAACCGTGAGGACTAGAAAAAGGAGAAAAGGCAAAGCAGGAAAAATGGAAAAAAACCGCTGGTAGGCTTGGATATACAAGACGAATTGGCACAGAGAGAGACAGGAAACACAGGGATAAATACACTGGGGAAAACAAGCGACACCTGGAGGGGGTGGAGACAATAACGAGGACAGCTGAGACAGATCACGGTGTGAGACATTATTTGTGGATATTAAAAATACAAATATATAATCAAGATGGGTCAATTTCTCTACATGCCATTTTAAAAACAATGCAGATATTTTGGGTCAAGACAAGTAACATGAGTAAGGGTAAACATCGTGTTAAGGTTGCAAGCTGAGTTTTAATAAGCCATCCGATTAACACTGCATTTATAAACGATTGGTTCATACTATATGTAATAAATAGTCAAGTCATTGATGGAGTAATAGATCAAAGAAATATGTCTCTTGTCTTTTTCTCTTTTTTTAATTGCAGAAAAACCAGTATACGTACAAGAAGTATACAAACACATAATGATAACATATGCTGGAGGGTACAACATATTATAGATTATAAGCAGCACATTCTCCCATAACAAACAAAAGTCATCAAGAATATTAACAATTATAAAACTATGAATATCTTTCCGTATATTTTTTTTTTACATGTAGACAATGCCAAAATAAATGTAGAACTGTTTCTGGATGCTCAACACAAAAAGTAAAGTCAATGTTAATGTTTTTTTTTTTCGTTTCTTCAGGTAAATATTCACAGAGTAATAATTATGGATCATTCTGAAAGAGAATGAGGGATGAAAGTCCAAATTGAAATTGGATTCATTAAGACCAAGCTAAGAATACTTGTCTATAAAAAGCTGATAATTTTGTAGGAATCTGATCAATGTTATAGTTACAAAGTAACATAAAATTGAAGCCACCAAAACGGTAGAAGATATAAGGAGGGATGAAATTCCAAATTGAAGTTGGATTCTTTCAGAAATGTTTAGCCCACTGTATCTTAAAAGTATTATTCGAAGAAAAAAAAATTGAGACCACCATATTCATATGTGTTCATAATGTCACGACTTCCGCCGAAGTCGGTCCCTCAGGGTGTCGTTCGGCGGTCGACATCACCGGTTTTCTAGCCATAGCCGATCCATTTTTCATTTTCCATTGTTTTTGTCTTGTTTTACACACCTGGTTTCAATCCCACAATTACTTGTTCATTATTTAACCCTCTGTTCCGCCCATGTTTGTTTGTGAGTGATTGTTCATGTAATGTCAGTCCAATTGTTGGTGGGCATGGTATTATTGTTAGTTTGGACATTTTGACTAAACTATGTTGTGTTGCTCATCTCTGCTGTCCTGCGCCTGACTCCTTTTTCACCAGCTACGCCCGGGCACCTGACACATAACTACAGATTTCCTAATATAATGTGTACAATTTTTCCAGGTAAATTGAGATGTCCAGATGAAGTTTGACAATGCCAAAATAGATGCAGAACTGTTTCTGGATCCTCAACACAAAAAGTACAGTTCATGTTAATGTCTTTTTTTGGGTTTCTTCAGGTAATGATTCGCAGAGTAATACTTATGGATCATTCTGAAAGAGACCTCAAAGACCTTGTTAACAAGCAGGTATTTGTGTGGTAATAACCATACTTTTTTCCAACAGATATCACTGACGAATGTAGTCCAGTAAGTTGTGACATAAGGAATGGATACAATATCCCTTTGAAATGAAGCACGTATAGATCTGTTGTTCTGAGGAAGCAAGGAGAAACACATTTTTCCTATTGGTGAGTCAACTGGATCAAGCGAGGGTAGGTCAAGAAGGTGAGGTCTGGTTACACCTCTAAACAACATGAGAGTTCCAGACGGAATAGCATCAAAGACTATGGCGAACTCTCTAGGTGTAACAGGGATATTGTAAAGAGATGAAAACTCCTCAATTAACAATCCTTCCGCATTAAAAGGTTGACTCACCAGCAGGATGTGATTATTGAACCGGTTCTTATAAAATAAAGACTTGTTCCAAATGGAATAACTATGCGGGGAAAAAGTATGTTTATATATTAACGATCACGCTAAGAAAAGCTGATACTTTTGTAGGAATCTTATCAATGCTATTGTTACAAAGTAACATAAAATTGAAGCCACCAAAACGGTAGAAGATATAATGAGGGATGAAATTCCAAATTGAAGTTGGATTCTTTTAAGAAATGTTTAAGAAATGTTTTTAAGAAATGTTTTTAAGAAAAGTAAGTCTGGCGATACCTTCAGCTTTAGAAAGCAATACTCAACCTTTCAAGGATAAATCCCTCTGTAACCAACGGTTCAACTTCTTTTTGGTTTTTCAATAATAGGTATGAAATTTAATGAGCATCTTTCCTGTTGATCCCAAGGTATGCTACTTTTTCCTTGACTGGAATATTTCATTTAGAGGGTATCACACAGTCTTTAACAACAAACAATTCACACTTATTAAGGTTTAGGCAAAGACCAGATAGTTTGGAAAAAATCGACTGCTCTAGGAATCTGGTCAGCATCTTTCAAAAAGAGGGTGGTGTCATCTGCAAGCTGACTTATGATAATATCGCTGTCAGCAATAGAGAATTATTTTATTATCTCTGTCAGCAATAGAGATTCCTTTTATTTCGCTGGATTTAACAGAACTTGTAAGAAGTTGGGTTACTAGCAGGAAGAAGTAAGGCGAAATCTGGCAGCCTTGTCTAATTCCTCTTTTCAAATCAAATCTAGGAGTGCCATGCTTTAATTTAATGGAACTGTTCCCATTCTTATAAAGAGTTTTAATAGTACTACAAAATAATTCCCCAAAATCAAATTTCTCAAGGGAGAGAAATAGAAGCTCATGTTCCACTGTATCGAAGGCTTTATAAAAGTCCAAGAAGACAATAAAACTATCTTCGAAGATTAGATCAGAATAGTCAATAAGGTCTAACACCAGTCAGTCTAACACTAGTCATATATATGTCTATTCCTCATGAAGCCAGATTGGGTTTCTTCTATAATTAAGTCCAATACTGCCTTCATTCTTTTTGCAAACATAGAATCTAATATTTTATAGTTGTTATTGAGCAGACAGATTGGACGCCAATTATCGAGGAGAAGCAAGTCTTTCTTGGGCTTAGGTATTAATGTAATCAGACCTTGAGTCAAACTGGGAGGGAGAGCAATATTTGTAATGCTTTCAGAAAAGACCTCCCAACAGAAATGAGGCCAACTGTTGAGAAAAAGTTTTGTAAAACTCAGCAGATATACCATCAGTCCCAGGAGACTTATTATTTTTAAGGTTTTCAATAGAATAAATGATCTCTTCAACTATAATAGGGTCATCACACTGATCCCTCTCAGCCTCCCTAATTGATTTCACATCCCCCAGAGAGTCAAAAAAAGAGTTGAGGAAACCTCACAATACTTAGAACTATATAAATTCCTGTAGAAGTCGCAACTAAAGTTAGAGATTCATTTGGGATCATCTGTGATGAGACCATTAATATTTAATTGTTGAATTGTATTTTTTTTTTAGTGGTATTTTTCTAACCTGAAAAAAATATGAATTTTGTTAGGGTTAGCTAGCCACTTCTTCCTAGATCTGACAAAGGCTCCCTCTGCTTTCAGTTTATACATATCATCCAACTGGTGTTGTAGCTCAAACAGAACAGATTTGTCCTCCTCTGAGAGACTTTCAACAGGCTTTTGAACAAGAGAGGTGATCTTTGTAATTACACTTTCTTCTTCAGCTCTTCTCATCTTGGCAAGAATACTCCCATTATTTCTTAAATATTTTCCAACATATTTAAAAAGCTCCCAGTTATTACTGTATGAGTTGTCATTTATAGCTTTGTTTCAGAAGTGTGTAATTAAATTGTTTATCTCCATCTTGACCAACTCTCGTCTGCCCCTGCAAGCCGGTCGGCACAAGCCGGTTTCCCACGAACCGTAAACCTGCATTACGCGTCATCACACTCCCTTAACTGATTGGTTGAGTAGGCAGGCCTTCTGACTTTGTGGTAACTAGGGACGATCGTATATCATCTTCTCTTTTTTTCCCAATTCTTTTTGGTATTAACAACAAATCAATACAAAAACTACATAGGGGGAACACAATTATATATAAAGAATATACAAAAGACAATTGGGCTAGAAGGTAAAATATCACATCACACAAGGACCTCAAGGGACATACACACAGTTATAATTCCAACAGCATTTTCGTTGGTAGAGTATTTGATTGTCTTAAAATATAGTTCAATTTCTTTTTGTAAGGTAAGAAAATGTGGTGTTTTATTGGTAAATTTACATTGTGAATATCAAATTTGGCCAAAAGAGCAATGAAATGAATGACATATAATTGTTTCAACTTATTTATATCGTAAAATAAACTTCCTTAATTTTGTTAATAAGTAGGTATGTGTGTGGCAACATCCAAACTTTTTTCCAACAGATATTATCAATCAAACCATTCCAATAAGGCATGACATAAGGTACAGATACAACATCCTGTTGAAACAAGGCTCCTATAGCTCTATTGTTGTTGAATGGACCAAAAGAAATACAAATCTTTCCCTACTGATGAGTCAACAAGGTTAATCGTTGGTATGTTCTGAGGGTCAGGTCTTGACATGTTCCTGAATAATAAGGCAACACCTAAAGGAATGGCATCTTAAACAATTGCAAAATCTTTAGGTGTTACTGGGATCTTGTAAAGTGATAAGAATTCCTTATAATTAAGTAAAATACCCTCTGCAATACTCTAAAAACAAAGAAGTATTTTTATATAATATGTGCCGATTATTCCATATATAATATCTGTGTGGAGAAAAAAATATGCTTACAAATTAAGGACCATGACAAGAAAACCTGCCGATGAAAAGCAAAGAGTTTCACTAGAACTTTGTCAATATTATAATTGCAAACAGACATGAAGTTACAAAATGAGGAAAAAAAATCCAGAAAATCACATTGTAGGATTTTTTATGAATTTATTTGCAAATTATGGTGGAAAATAAGTATTTGGTCAATAACAAAAGTGTATCTCAATACTTTGTTATATACCCTTTGTTGGCAATGACAGAGGTCAAACGTTTTCTGTAAGTCTTCACAAGGTTTTCACACACTGTTGCTGGTATTTTGGCCCATTCCTCCATGCAGATCTCCTCTAGAGCAGTGATGTTTTGGGGCTGTCGCTGGGCAACACGGACTTTCAAAGATTTTCTATGGGGTTGAGATCTGGAGACTGGCTAGGCCACTCCAGGACCTTGAAATGCTTCTACGAAGCCACTCCTTCGCTGTTCGGGCGGTGTGTTTGGGATCATTGTCATGCTGAAAGACCCAGCCACGTTTCATCTTCAATGCCCTTGCTGATGGAAGGAGGTTTTCACTCAAAATCTCACGATACATGGCCCCATTCATTCTTTCCTTTACACGGATCAGTCGTCCTGGTCCCTTTGCAGAAAAACAGCCCCAAAGCATGATGTTTCCACCCCCATGCTTCACAGTAGGTATGGTGTTCTTTGGATGCAACTCAGCATTCTTTGTCCTCCAAACACGACGAGTTGAGTTTTTACCAAAAAGTTATATTTTGGTTTCATCTGACATTCTCCCAATCCTCATCTGGATCATCCAAATGCTCTCTAGCAAACTTTAGACGGGCCTGAACATGTACTGGCTTAAGCAGGGGGACACGTCTGGCACGTCGTGTCTTCCCAACCTGGTGCAGGTCTACAATTTTGTTTCTGGTGTCCTTTGACAGCTCTTTGGTCTTGGCCATAGTGGAGTTTGGAGTGTGACTGTTTGAGGTTGTGGACAGGTGTCTTTTATACTGATAACAAGTTCAAACAGGTGCCATTAATACAGGTAATGAGTGGAGGACAGAGGAGCCTCTTAAAGAAGAAGTTACAGGTCTGTGAGAGCCAGAAATCTTGCTTGTTTGTATGTGACCAAATACTTATTTTCCACCATAATTTGCAAATAAATTCATTAAAAATCCTACAATGTGATTTTCTGGATTTTTTTTCCTCATTTTGTCTGTCATAGTTGAAGTGTACCTATGATGAAAATTACAGGCCTCTCTCATCTTTTTAAGTGAGAGAACTTTGGTGGCACAATTGGTGGCTGACTAAATACTTTTTTCCCCCACTGTACTTCATTGGTTATCTAAATGTCCCAATTGGTTATAATTCATACTTTAACATGAAAATAGATAGTTCAACTGATAGATTGGTCCCAGGTAGGCCAAACAATCAGAATGTGGGTTTAATACTTTTTATGGACAAGTTTGATCAGACTGATATATGGAGAGAGAGGTTGCCGGGCGACAGATTGTTCACTTGGAATGACAAAACAGGTTCCAGACATTCCGGAATAGATTTTTGGCTTATTTCAAAATGTATTGATGGTGAGTGTGTTACTAAAACACTTGTACTACTCCCCTCACAGACCATAGGGCCATTACAAAATATTTACCCCTGATACACTAACCTTGGTAGAGCATCCTACCGGAAGCTAAATAGCTCCTTTTTAAGTAATGATGTAAACTCAGCAAAAAAAGAAACGTCCTCTCACTGTCAACTGCGTTCATTTTCAGTAAACTTAACATGTGGAAATATTTGTATGAACATGACAAGATTCAACAACTGAGACATAAACTGAACAAGTTCCACAGACATAAATGGAATAATGTGTCCCTGAACAAAGGGGGCGGGGGTCCAAATCAAAAGTAACAGTCAGTATCTGGTGTGGCCACCAGCTGCATTAAGTACTGCAGTGCATCTCCTCCTCATGGACTGCACCAGATTTGCCAGTTCTTACTGTGAGATGTTACACCACTCTTCCACCAAGGCACCTGCAAGTTCCAGGACATTTCTGGGGGTAATGGCCCTAGCCCTCACCCTTCGATCCAACCGGTCCCAGACGTGCTCAATGGGATTGAGATTCGGGCTCCTCGCTGGCCATGGCAGAACACTGACATTGCTGTCTTGCAGGAAATCACGCACAGAACGAGCAGTATGGCTGGTGGCATTGTCATGCTGGAGGGTCATGTCAGGATGAGCCTGCAGGAAGGGTACCACATGAGGGAGGAGGATGTCTTCCCTGTAACGCACAGCGTTGAGATTGCCTGCAATGACAACAAGCTCAGTCCGATGATGCTGTGACACACCGCCCCAGACCATGACGGACCCTTCCCCTCCAAATCGATCCCGCTCCAGAGTACAGGCCTCGGTGTAACGCTCATTCCTTCGACGATAAACGCAAATCCGACCATCACCCCTGGTGAGACAAAACCGCGACTCGTCAGTGAAGAGCACTTTTCGCCAGTCCTGTCTGGTCCAGCAACGGTGGGTTTTTGCCCGTAGGCGACGTTGTTGCCGGTGATGTCTGGTGAGGACCTGCCTTACAACAGGCCTACAAGCCCTCAGTCCAGCCTCTCTCAGCCTATTGCGGACAGTCTGAGCACTGATGGAGGGATTGTGCGTTGCTGGTGTAACTCGGGCAGATGTTGTTGCCATCCTGTACCTGTTCTGCAAGTGTGATGTTCGGATGTACCGATCCTGTACAGGTGTTGTTACACGTGGTCTGCCACTGCGAGGATGATCAGCTGTCCGTCCTGTCTCCCTCTTAGGCGTCTCACAGTACGGACATTGCAATTTATTGCCCTGGCCACATCTGCAGTCCTCATGCCTCCTTGCAGCATGCCTAAAGCACGTTCACGCAGATGAGCAGGGACCCTGGGCATCTTTCTTTTGGTGTTTTTCAGAGTCAGTAGAAAGGCCTCTTTACTGTCCAAAGTTTTCATAATTGTGACCTTAATTGCCTACCGTCTAGTGTCTTAATGACCGTTCCACAGGTGCATGTTCATTAATTGTTTATGGTTCATTGAACAAGCATGGGAAACAGTGTATAAACCCTTTACAATGAAGATCTGTGAAGTTATTTGGATTTTTACTAATTATCTTTGAAAGACAGGGTACTGAAAAATTGTTTATCTTGATGGTGAAATAAGCAGAGATAGACCAGATGTTTTTCAACTTTCTGTGGAGAAACCGTATCCATTACAGTAAGAAAAACTGTTGTAATGAACACTTATGATTATGGTGTGCTGGATTTTCTGGACTTTAATACCTTAAATAATATATCAACTTCTATCTGCCTGTGAGCACACTGCTTTCAAACAAAATAACCCACGTCAGCACTCAGCGGGTCGTCTGCAGAAAGTTTCTAAACCATTGTACCAAACCCAGAGGCGCAAGATAGCAAGATTTCTGGGAACGCTTGCAAAAAACACACCAATCAGATCAGGTCAGGGTTTGGGGTTTGACAAGTCAAATCAAATCAAATCGTATTTTTCACATGCGCCAAATACAACAGAATACAACAACCTTACAGTGAAATGCTTACTTACAAGCCCTTAACCAACAATGCAGTTTTATGAAAAATACATGTTAAGTAAAAAATAGATAAATAAAAATCTGAAAAAAATCTAAAATATATATAAGTAAACAAATAATTAAAGAGCGTCAGTAAAATAACAACAGTGATTCTATATACAGGGGGTACTGGTACAGAGTCAATGTTCGGGGGCACCAGTTACTCGAGGTAATTGAGGTAATATGTACATGTAGGTAGAGTTAAAGTGACTATGCATAGATAATAAACAGAGAGTAGCAGGGGGCAATGCAAGTAGGTTGGGTAGCCATTTGATTAGCTGTTCAGGAGTTTTATGGCTTGGGGTTAGAAGCTGTTAAGAAGCCTTTGGTCCCAGACTTGGCGCTCCAGTTCTGCTTGCCGTGTGGTAGCAGAGAGAACAGTCTATGACTAGGGTGGCTGGAGTCATTGACAATTTTTAGGGACTTCCTCTGACACCGCCTGGTATAGAGGTCCTGGATGGCAGGAAGCTTGGCCCCAGTGATGTTCTGGGCCGTACGCACTATTCTCTCTAGTGCCTTGCAGTCGGAGGCCAAGCAGTTGCCATACCAGGCAGTGATGCAACCAGTCAGGATGCTCTCGATGGTGCAGCTGTAGAATTTTTAAGGATCTCAGGACCCATGCCAAATCTTTTCAGTCTCCTGAGGGGGAATAGGCTTTGTCGTGCCCTGTTCACGACTGCCTTGGTGTGTTTGGACCATGATAGCTTGTTGGTGATGTGGACACCAAGGAACTTGAAGCTCTCAACCTGCTCCACTACAGCCCCGTCGATGAGAATGGGGGCGTGCTCGGTCCTCCTTTTCATGTAGTCCACAATCATCTCCTTTTTCTTGATCACGTTGAAGGAGAGGTTGTTGACCTGGCACCACACGTCCAGGTCTCTGACCTCCAACCTAAAGTCAATGAGAGAAGTGACACAGTCTTCCTTAGTTGTTCATTTTCTCGAAGTCTAAAGGCATAACCTAAATTCTATACAACGCCTTAAGTAGTCGAACATGATATTACTCCAACCTGGTGAAAAAGAAACAACTGACACGTTAAAATTTTTGTCATAAACAACTTTATGTCAAAGGTATATCAAATTTTAGCGTCCTACATATGAGCAATTCTACGCGAGACGACCGTTAGACCCAATGACGTGTTTCTGTGCATGAGCTTAGCATGCCAACGTCACCATGACATCGCCTACAAGTGAGATCAGCGATTTATATCGGAGAAGCAGTTTCTGCTCATCTTCATCTTTGGGTACTGTCTTTATGAGGTCTTTGTGTTGCTGGTCACTTTCACTGATTCGGCTGTCCATACGCTGCCTGTGGCGTAAACGTATTTAAACGGTGGAAAACATGATCTATAGATGACGGATATACAGTGCCTCTATTGACTAACTGATTCATTGTCAGGGAGATTCAAAGTTCCAGAACTTTCTGTTCGATTGTTTATGACACCGTTTGATGATCGTGTGAGTTAAGGTCCTTCTGGTAGCGCCTGAGACAGCCAGGGTAACAGGTGTGTTATACCTGTTACCTGCCGCAGGTGACTGAGCTGAAATTCTAGCAAACAAGCTGAAAACATTCATACTGAAGTGAAACAACTCACTTTTGATAAAAAGTAAGTAGGCCAATTTTTATATAACAAATACAAGCTTATAAAATGTGTCATGTGGGGTTGGTACGCTGTAGCGACTGTGCCTCCGGATGTAACGATACTACCTTCCCTCGTCGTTCTCTGAGAGAGAGAGAGAGAGAGAGAGAGAGAGAGAGAGAGAGAGAGAGAGAGAGACTACAGCCACGCTGTGAGACGGGCTTCATTCAGTCAGTTTGGCCGAGTAAAGTCAAGTTGAAATACTGTCTTTTTTGAATGCTTATTTTCTGTTTCACTTTGATGTTTTTTTCTCGTGTCGAGGAGAATTTGTGAAAGCTGAAAATCCACACCGTTTGCTGAAACATTATAGGCCTAGCAGATAGTCAAGTGGTAAACACGGTCAGGTATTTGGTAAAGATAGATAAACTAATTCATAAAACAAAAACAACAAGTTGTAAGTTTAAACAACACCAATATATTTTTGAATATTAAAGCATATCTATCTATCTATCTATCTATCTATCTATCTATCTATCTATCTCTCTCTATTTCTCTCTCTCTCTCACACATTCTCTCTCTCACTCTCTCTCTGAACCTCTCTCTCTCTCTCTCTCTCTCTCTCTCTCTCTCTCTCTCACACTCTCTCTCACTCTCTCTCTCTCTGAACCTCTCTCTCTCTCTCTCTCTCTCTCTCTCTCTCTCAATCTCTCTCTCTCTGAACCTCTCTCTCTCTCAATCTCTCTCTCTCTCTCTCTCTGAACCTCTCTCTCTCTCTATCTGAATCTTTCTCTCTCTGAATCCATCCATCCATCCCTCTCTCTCTCTCTCTCTCTCTCTCTCTGAATCTCTGATCGTTCGTTAGCGGTGTGTTAACTGTGTATTAGCAGTAATTGGATAGTCCTCACTGTGTGTGTGTAAGCGTGGTGTTGTTGTTTGACTGCCTTCTGCCAAGGCCTGATGTTCTCATTCGATACTAATAGATCTTCTAGACATGTGTGCGAGAGAGTGTGTGGTAGGCCTCCACTGTGCTACCCTGAGAGACCACCGCTGATCTAGGTAACTGTTTTAGTCAGGAGTCGCTACCAGAATCGGTCACATGTGTTTTTAAGAGCCGTTCAGTGACCCTGATAGGAATGTGTTATGGTGTTCGACGTACCAGACAACAAGTTCACTGTCAAGTCACAAACTAAACCCATGATCCACAGATGGCCCAGTGTTCACTGGGGTTCTGGATCTGTGCTACATAAGTGCATTTTCAATGTGCATGTGTGCAGCCCCGGGCCCTTCGGTAACAGCAGCCACAGCACTGCGGGCAGAGAGAACTGTGTGTGTGTTTGAGAGGGAGAGAGGGCAGTCAGCTGATGTTGGGTTGGTGTTTGGGCCCATGGGAAGACTGAGAGGGATCCTTCATTAGCACTGAGAGGTGTCCACAGCTCTGCCTGATTGAAACGAGAGGCCTACATTCCTGCCGGACTGAAACGAGAGGCCCAAAGCCCTGCCAGACTGAAACGAGAAGCCCACAACCCTGCCAGACTGAAACGAGAGGCTCACAGCCCTGCCAGACTGAAATGAGAGGCCCACAGCCCTGCCAGACTGAAATGCCATCCAGTCAGTCACTTTCTGTTTATGTTCTGTTCTTCTGATGGTTATCTGTGGTGAGGCTGGGAGGGAGAGGAGCAGGGGGGAGACAGGCTGTGGTGGGGCTGGGAGGGAGAGGAGCAGGGGGGAGACAGGCTGTGGTGGGGCTGGGAGGGAGAGGAGCAGGGGAGACAGGCTGTGGTGGGGCTGGGAGGGAGAGGAGCAGGGGGGAGACAGGCTGTGGTGGGGCTGGGAGGGAGAGGAGCAGGGGGGAGACAGGCTGTGGTGGGGCTGGGAGGGAGAGGAGCAGGGTGGAGACAGGCTGTGGTGGGGTTGGGAGGGAGAGGAGCAGGGGGGAGAGTGCACTACTTTCTCTCTAAGGACCTGGGTAATAGTTGCAGAGAAGAGGAGAAGAATGTGCCTCTTTGAAAGCTAGAAAAAAAGTTAATTAAATTCAAATCAATTCCTCAATTGTCTACATACAATTGGAATTCACCATAACCCTGGGCACGTACCATGGGATGCCCTCCAGTGACATCTGACCTCTACCTACAGTGGCTTCAAAGCATTCATACCCTTTGACCTATTCCACATTTTGTTGTTTTACAGCCAGAATTCAAAATGGATTATAATTTATGTTTTCTTCTCAACCATCTACACACAATACCCCATAATGACAAAGTGAAAACATGTTTTAAGACATTTTTGCAGCATTTCATTTTCAATAAATATGTCATTTAAATAAGTATTTCCACCCCTGAGTCAATACATGTTAGAATCACCTTTGGCAGCGATTACAGCTGTGAGTCTTTCTGGGTAAGTCTCTAAGAGCTTTCCACACCTGGATCGTGCTACATTTTGTCCATTATTCTTTTCAAAATTCTTCTTGCTCTGTCAAGTTGGTTGTTGATCATTTCTAGACATCCATTTTCAGGTCTTGCCATAGATTTTCAAGTAGATTTAAGTCAAAACTGTAACTCGTCCACTCAGGAACATTCACTTTCTTCTTGGTAAGCAACTCCAGTGTAGATTTGGCCATGTGTTTTAGGTTATTGTCCTGCTGAAAAGTGAATTCATCTCCCAATGTCTGGTGGAAAGCACACAGAACCAGGTTTTCCTCCAGGATTTTGCCAGTGGTCCATTATGTAAACATTTTCAGTAAATGAAATGCTTTGCCACATTTCTTTGCAGTATTACTGTCAATTAGGTTAGTATTGTGGTTGATCCACCCTCAGTTTTCTCCTATCACAGCCATTAAACTCTGTAACAGTTTTAAAGTCACCGTTGGCCTCATGGTGAAAAACCTCAGCGGTTTCATTCTTTGTATCTTTAGTGACTGGGTATATTGATACACCATCCAAAATGTAATGAATAACTTCAACATGCTCATCGATGTATTCAACGTCTGCCGTTGTCTTTTTTTACCCATCTACAGTGCCTTGTGAAAGTATTCATCCCCCTTGGCGTTTTTCCTATTTTGTTTCATTGACAAACTGTAATTTGAAGGGATTTTTATTTGGATTTCATGTAATGGACATACACAAAATAGTCCAAATTAGTGAAGTGAAATGAAAAAAAATACGGAAAAGCGGTACGTGCATGTGTATTCACCCCCTTTGCTATGAAGCCCCTAAATAAGATCTGGTGCAACCAATTACCTTCAGAAGTCACATAATTATTTAAATCAAGTCCACCTGTGTGCAATCTAAGTGTCACATGATCTCAGTATATATACACCTGTTCTGAAAGGCCCCAGAGTCTGCAACACCACTAAGCAAGGGGCACCACCAAGCAAGCAGCACCACCAAGCAAGCAGCAGCAGCACCACCACCAAGCAAGCAGCAGCAGCACCACCACCAAGCAAGCAAGCAGCACCATCAAGCAAGCAAGCAAGCAAGCAAGCAGCACCATGAAGACCAAGGATATCTCCAAACAGGTCAGGGACAAAGTTGTGGAGAAGTACAGATCAGGGTTGGGTTATAAAAAAATATCAGAAACGTTGAACATCCCACGGAGCACCATTAAATCCATTATTAGAAAATGGAAATAATATGGCACCACAACAAACCTGCCAAGAGAGAGGAGGGCATTAATCAGAGAGGCAACAAAGAGACCAAAGATAACCCTGAAGGAGCTGTAAAGCTCCACAGAGGAGATTGGAGTATCTGTCCATAGGACCACTTTAAGCAGTACACTCCACAGAGCTGGGCTTTACGGAAGAGTGGCCATAAAAAAGTCATCGCTTTAAGAAAAAAATAAGCAAACACATTTGGTGTTCGCCAAAAGCCATGTGGGAGACTCCCCAAACATATGGAAGAAGGTACTCTGGTCAGATGAGACTAAAATTGAGCTTTTTGGCCATCAAGGAAAACGCTATGTCTGGCGCAAACCCAACACCTCTCATCACCTCGTGAACACAAAGCATGGTGTTGGCAGCATCATGCTGTGGGGATGTTTTTCATCGGCAGGGACTGGGAAACTGGTCAGAATTGAAGGAATGATGGATGATGCTAAATACAGGGAAATTCTTGAGGGAAACCTGTTTCAGTCTTCCAGAGATTTGAGACTGGGGCGAAGGTTCACCTTCCAGCAGGACAAGGACCCTAAGCATACTGCTAAAGCAACACAAGTGGTTAAGGGGGGAAATGTACATGTCTTGGAATGGCCTAGTCAAAGCCCAGACCTCAATCCAATTGAGAATCTGTGGTATGACTTAAAGATTGCTGTACACCAACAGAATCCATCCAACTTGAAGGAGCTGGAGCAGTTTTTCTTAAAAAAATGGGCAAAAATCCCAGTGGCTAGATGTACCAAGCTTATAGAGACATACCCCAAGAGACTTGCATCTGTAATTGCTGCAAAAGGTGGCTTTACAAAGTATTGACTTTGGGGGGTGAATAGTTATGCACGCTCAAGTTTTCAGTATTTTTTTATTATTTCTTGTTTGTTTCACAAAAAATATTTTGCATCTTCTAAGTGGTAGGAATGTTGTGTAAATCAAATGATACAACCCCCCCCCCAAAAAAAATCTATTTCAATTCCAGGTTGTAAGGCAACAAAATAGGAAAAATGCCAAGGGGGAATACTTTCACAAGCCACTGTGCAGTACCAATAGGTGCCCTTCTTTGCGAGACTTTGGAAAACCTCCCTGATCTTTGTGGTTGAATTTGTGTTTGAAATTCACTGCTCGACTGAAGGACCTTTCAGATACACTACACAACCAACAGTATGTGGACACCTGCTTGTCAAACATCTAATTCCAAAATCATGGGCATTAATATGGAGTTAGTTCCCCCTCTGCTTTTATAACAGCCTCCAATCTTCTGGGAAGGCTTTTCACATGATGTTGGAACATTGCTTCCATTCAGCCACAAGAGCATTAGTGAGGTTGGGCACTGATGTTGGGTGATTAGGCCTGGCTCGCAGTCAGTGTTCCAATTCATCCCAGATGTGTTCAATGGGGTTGAGGTCAGGGCTCTGTGCAGGCCAGTCAAGTTCTTCCACACCGATCTCCACAAACCATTTCTGTATAGACCTCGCTTTGTGCGCTGGGGCATTGTCATGCTGAAACAGGAAAGGGCCTTCCCCAAACTGTTGCCACAAAGTTGGAAGCACAGAATCGTCTAGAATGTTATTGTATGCTGTAGTCATTAAGATGTCCCTTCACTGGAACTAAGGGGCCTAGCGCAAATCAGGAAAAACAGCCCCAGACCATTATTCCTCCCCCACCAAACTTTACAGTTGGCACTACGCATTCGGGCAGGTAGGGTCTCCTGGCAGCCGCCAAACCCAGATTCGTCTGTTGGTCTGCCAGATAGTGAAGCGTCATTCATCACTCCAGAGAATGCGTTTCAACTGCTCCAGAGTCCAATGGCGGTGATCGTTGCACCACTCCAGCTGATGCTTGGCATTGCACATGGTGACCTTAGGCTTGTATGCGGCTGCTCAGCCATGGAAACCCATTTTATGAAGCTCTCGACGAACAGATATTGACATTGCTTCCAGAGGCAGTTTGGAACTCGATAGTGAGTGTTGCAACCGAGGACAGATGATTTTTACGTGCTACGCGCTTCAGCACTCACGTTCTGTGAGCTTGTGTGGCCTACCACTTTGCGGCTGAGCCGTTGTTGCTCCTAGACATTTCCACTTCACAATAACAGCATTTACTGTTGACCTGGGCAGCTCTAGAAGGGCAGAAATTTGGCAACTGAGTTGTTGGTAAGGTGGCATCCTATGACGGTGCCACGTTGAAAGTCACTGAGCTCAGTAAGGCCATTCTACTGCCAATGTTTGTCTATGGAGATTGCATGTCTGTGTGCTCATTTCTGTCAGCATTGGGTGTGGCTGAAATAACCAAATCCACAAATTTGAAGGGGTGTCCACATACAATTATCTACACATATACAGTGCCTTCGGTAAGTATTCAGACCCCTTGACTTTTTCCAAATGTTCTTATGTTACAGCCTTATTCTAAAATGTATTAAGTATTTAGGCCGTTTGCTATGAGACTCGAAATTGAGCACAGGTGCATCCTGTTTCCATTGATCACCCTTGAGATGTTTCTACAACTTGACTGGAGTCCATCTGTGGTAAATTCAACTGATTGGACATTATTTGGAAATGCACACCTGTCTATATAAGGTCCCACAGTTGAGAATGCATTTCAGAGCAAAAACCAAGCCATGAGGTCGAAGGAGTTGTCTGTAGAGCTCCGAGTCAGGACTGTGTCGAGGCAGAGATCTGGGGAAGGGTACTCAAACATTTCCGCAGCATTGAAGGTCCCCAAGAACACAGTGGCCTCAATCATTCTTAAATGGATTAAGTTTGGTACCAACAAGACTCTTCCTAGAGCTGGCCTCCCGGCCAAACTGAGCAATGGGGGGAGAAGGTCCTTGGTCAGGGAGGTGACCAAGAAACTCGATGGTCACTCTGACAGACCTCCAGAGTTCCTCTGTGGAGATGGGAAAAACTTTCCTGAAGGACAATCATCTCTGCAGCACTCCACCAATCAGGCCTTTATGGTAGGGTGACCAGACAGAAGTCACTCCTCAGTAAAAGGCACAAGACAGCCCTCTTGGAGTTTGCCAAAAGGCACCTAAAGACTCTCAGACCATGAGTAAAAAGATTCTCTGGTCTGATGAAACCAAGATTGAACTCTTTGGCCTAAATTCCAAGCATCACGTCTGGAGGGAACCTGGCACCCTCCCTATGGTGAAGCATGGTGGTGGCAGCACCGTGTGTGTGTGTGATGACAGTGAATACTACTCATACGGGGACAGATGATACTCGTGTACGTGTGTGTTGACAGTGAATAACCCCATCCCGTCCAACATGAAGTTGGAAGCAAAGAAAGCTGCCAAGATCCTCCGAGAGTTTACTGAGATCTCCAGCCGTATCGGGCCGGACAAACTCATCCCAGGTGTGTGTGGGTGTATGTGTTCCTTTCAGTCCCTCACTGAGTGTATGTCTGTCTCGGTTTGTGTCTGTCTCTATCGGTGTCTGTCTCTCTCGGTGTCTGTCTCTCTCTGTGTCTGTCTCTCTCTCTGTGTCTGTCTGTCTCTGTGTCTGTCCGGCGCCGACAGAGATGGCAGCCTCGCTTCACGTTCTCAGGAAACTATGCAGTATTTCGTTTTTTTATGTATTACTTCTTACATTGTTACCCCGGGAAATATTCACTTTTATTACATACAACCGGGAGGAACTATTGGATATAAGAGCAACGTCAACTTACCAACATTACGACCAGGAATACGACTTTCCCAAAGAGGATTCTCTGTTTGTTACCCCAGCCAGGACAATAGACTGGATAGCACCCGGCGACTCAAAACAACGGCGGCGCCGGAGAAGAGGGAAACGCGCCGGTCTTTTGGTCAAGCTACGTCGACGGGCGCATTGTGCATCTCTCCCGAGTATTTTAATTGCCAATGTACAGTCTCTTGACAACAAAGTAGATGAAATCTGATCGAGGGTTGCCTTTCAGAGATACATCCGAGACTGCAACGTTCTTTGCTTCACGGAAACATGGCTCACTCAGGACACGTTATCTGAGTCGGTACAGCCACCTGGTTTCTCCACGCATCGCGCTGACAGAAACAAACATCTATCTGGTAAGAAGAAGGGCGGGGGTGTATGCCTTATGATTAACGAGACGTGGTGTGATCATAACAACATACAGGAACTCAAGTCCTTTTGTTCACCTGACATAGAATTCCTAACAATCAAATGCAGACCGCATTACCTACCAAGAGAATTCTCCTCAAATTCTCCTCGATTATAATCACAGCCGTGTACATCCCCCCCTCAAGCTGATACATCGACGGCACTGAAAGAAATTCATTTCACTCTAGGTAAATTGGAAACCACATATCCTGAGGCTGCATTTATTGTGGCTGGGGATTTTAATAAGGCTAATTTGAAAACAAGGCTTCCGAAATTTTACCAGCATATCGAATGTGCCACCCGGGCTGGTAAAATCCTGGATCATTGTTATTCCAACTTCCGTGATGCATACAAGGCTATTCTCCGCCCTCCTTTCGGCAAGTCTGACCATGACTCCATTTTGTTGCTCCCAGCCTACAAACAGAAACTAAAACAGGAAACGCCCATTCTCAGGTCTGTTCAACGCTGGTCCGACCAATCTGATTCCATGCTGCAAGATTGCTTCAAGCACGTGGACTGGGATATGTTCCGGACAGCATCTGACAACAACATTGATGTATATGCTGATTCGGTGAGCGAGTTTATTAGCAAGTGCATTGGTGATGTTGTACCCATAGCAAATATTAAAACCTTCCCCAACCAGAAACCGTGGATTGATGGCAGCATTCGCGCAAAACTGAAAGCGCGAACCACTGCTTTTAACCAGGGCAAGGCTACTGGAAACATGACTGAATACAAACAGTGTAGCTATTCCCTCCGCAAGGCAATCAAACAAGCTAAGCGTCAATATAGAGACAAAGTAGAGTCACAATTCAACGGCTCAGACACAAGAGGAATGTGGCAGGGTCTACAGTCAATCACGGACTACAAAAAGAAAACCAGCCCCATTGCGGACCATGATGTCCTGCTCCCAGACAAACTAAACAACTTCTTTGCTCGCTTTGAGGACAATACAGTGCCACCAACACGGCCTGCTACCAAAACCTGCGGGCTCTCCTTCACCGCAGCCAATGTGAGAAAAACATTTAAATGTGTTAACCCTCGCAAGGCTGCCGGCCCAGATGGCATCCCTGGCCATGTCCTCAGAGCATGTGCAGACCAGCTGGCTGGTGTGTTTACGGACATATTCAATCAGTCCCTATCCCAGGCTGCTGTTCCCACATGCTTCAAGAAGGCCAGCATTGTTCCTGTTCCCAAGAAAGCTAAGGTAACTGAGCTAAATGACTATCGCCCCGTAGCACTCACTTCCGTTATCATGAAGTGCTTTGAGAGATTAGTCAAGGATCATATCACCTCCATCCTGCCAGACACCCTGGACCCACTCCAATTTGCTTACCGTCCCAATAGGTCCACAGACGACACAATCGCAATCACACTGCATACTGCCCTAACCCACCTGGACAAGAGGAATACTTATCTAAGAATGCTGTTCATCGACTACAGCTCAGCATTTAACACCATAGTTCCCTCCAAACTCGTCATTAAGCTCGAGACCCTGGGTCTCGACCCAGCCCTGTGCAACTGGGTCCTGGACTTCCTGACGGGCCGGCCCCAGGTGGTGAGGGTAGGAAACAACATCTCCACCCCGCTGATCCTCAACACTGGGGCCCCGCAAGGGTGAGTTCTCTGCCCTCTCCTGTACTCCCTGTTTACCCATGACTGCGTGGCCAAGCACGCATCCAACTCAATCATCAAGTTTGCTGACGACACTACAGTGGTAGGCTTGATTACCAACAACGACGAGACGGCCTACAGGGAGGAGGTGAGGGCCCTCGGAGTGTGGTGTCAAGAAAATAACCTCTCACTCAATGTCAACAAAACAAAGGAGATGATCGTGGACTTCAGGAAACAGGAGAGGGAGCACTCCCCTATCCACATCGAGGGGATAGTAGTGGAGAAGGTGGAAAGTTTTAAGTTCCTCGGCGTACACATCACGGACAAACTGAATTGGTCCACCCACACAGACAGCGTGGTGAAGAAGGCGCAACCTCAGGAGGCTGAAGAAATTCTTGTCACCAAAATCACTCACAAACTTCTACAGATGCACAATCGAGAGCATCCTGTCGGGCTGTATCACCGCCTGGTATGGCAACTGCTCCGCCCACAACCGTAAGGCTCTCCAGAGGGTAGTGAGGACTGCACAACGCATCACCGGGGGTAAACTACCTAACCTTTAGGACACCTACACCACCTGATGTCACAGGAAGGCCAAAAAGATCATCAAGGACAACAACCACCCGAGCCACTGCCTGTTCACCCCGCTATCATCCAGAAGGCGAGGTCAGTACAGGTGCATCAAAGCTGGGACCGAGAGACTGAAAAACAGCTTCTACCTCAAAGCCATCAGACTGTTAAACAGCCATCACTAACATTGAGTGGCTGCTGCCAACATACTGACTTAAATCTCTAGCCACTTTAAACATAGGAATTGGATGTAACAATGTATCACTAGCCACTTTAAACAATTTTGTATATAATGTTTACTTATACGACATACTTATATCAAATGTATACACTGTACTCTAAACCATCTACTGAATCTTGCCTTTATGCTGCTCGGCCATCGACCCAAATCTCTAGCCACTTTAATAATTATAATTGGATGAAATAATGTATCACTAGCCACTTAAACAATGCCATTTATATAATGTTACATATCCTACATTACTCATCTCATATATATGTGTATATACTGTACTCCATACCATCTACTGCATCCTGCCTCACTCATCCATATATTTATATGTACATACTCGTATTCATTCCGTTACTCTTGTGTGTATAAGGTATTTGTTGTGAATTTGTTAGATTACTTGTTAGATACTACTGCATGGTCGGAACTAGAAGCACAAGCATTTCGCTACACTCGCATTAACATCTGCTAACCACGTGTATGTGACAAATAAAATTTGATTTGATCTCTGTGTCTGTCTCTCGGTGTCTGTCTCTCTCGGTGTCTGTCTCTCTCTGTGTCTCTCTCTCTGTGTCTGTGTCTCTCTCTCTGTGTCTGTGTCTCTCTCTCTGTGTCTGTCTCTCTCTCTCGGTGTCTGTCTGGGATGTTTTTTCAATTAACGTCAAAACTATTTCTTTCAAGTTTTTCAATAAATGTTTATATTTGTGGGTACTTTTTTTTTTAAAAGTACGTTAGGAGATTTCTTCATTTCACCTGTCACATTATTTTACGTTATGAAGTCACCGTAGTTAGGGTTGTTTGTAAACAGCACAACGGGAGGAAATGGGAGCAGGTGAGTTCATAACGAATAACGTGAGATTATGAATTTACACTACAATTCACTAATACATTTTTGCCATCAGATATCTTAATATGGCTTTCTGCCAGATGTCAAAGAGCTCTGAATGACTTATTGGTACAGTGTCATTTTGCTTTCCTACTATTGTTTTTCTTTCTCCTCCATTCGTCTCCCCCTCTACTCTGTGAACACGCGTGTCTCTTCCTTCAAAAAATAATTCATCACAACTTTGTTTTTTTTGCACAATTTCTGTCGTTCACTTTCACTTGTAAATGTCCAGACTCGTCTAAAATGACATTTATGAGCTGGATTTGTCTGTCTATGTAATTTGTTTATGTTCGTTTTCGCTCGTTAGCATTTAGCTAACAGCGTCTATGTGATTTTGCTATTAGTTTGTGCAAATGTTGTTATCACTCTGGTAATAGAGGCCCAATGGGCTTTTCATGCGTGGTATGACGATATGAAAATGGATGGTATGACGATATGAACATGGATGGTATGACGTTATGAAAATGGATGGTATGACGATATGAACATGGATGGTATGACGATATGAAAATCTGGATACTGCCCAAGCCTAATACACACACGCTGTCGACCCATTGTTCACCCGTCTTGGAATAGCTGATGATCAAATATCGACCCTTCTACCACTCAAGGGTGTTTTCAGCTGTTATCGTGACTGTTGTATACATTCCCCCTCAGGAGAAAACAAATAACAAACTGTCACTTAATGAATTGTACGAGGCTATAAACAAGCAGGAAAACTTACATCCAGAGGCTGCTTTTCTGGTTGCCGGTGATTTTAAATTCCTCATTGTTAAGACACGTGATGCCCAACTTCCATCAACACGTCTCCAATGCCACTAGGGGGCGATAAAGTCCTAGACCACTGATATTCTACCCACAAGCAAGCATACAAGGCCCTCCCTCGTTCCCCATTCGGCAAATCAGATCATGACTCCGTACTCCTGCTTCCTTTTTACAAGCAGAAACTCAAACAGGAAGTACCTGTGACTCGCTTCGTTGAGAAATGGTCTCCAGAATCAGATATTATGCTAAAGTCCTGCTTGGAATATGTTTCCGGACTCCGCCGATAACATCGATGTTATTCACGGGAACAGAGGTGGTAACATGTCTGAAGGTTATTCACGGGAACAGAGGTGGTAACATGTCTGAAGATTATTCACGGGAACAGAGGTGGTAACATGTCTGAAGGTTATTCATGAGAACAGAGGTGGTAACATGTCTGAAGATTATTCACGGGAACAGAGGTGGTAACATGTCTGAAGGTTATTCATGAGAACAGAGGTGGTAACATGTCTGAAGGTTATTCATGAGAACAGAGGTGGTAACATGTCTGAAGGTTATTCACGAGAACAGAGGTGGTAACATGTCTGAAGGTTATTCACGAGAACAGAGGTGGTAACATGTCTGAAGGTTATTCACGAGAACAGAGGTGGTAACATGTCTGAAGGTTATTCATGAGAACAGAGGTGGTAACATGTCTGAAGGTTATTCATGAGAACAGAGGTGGTAACATGTCTGAAGGTTATTCACGAGAACAGAGGTGGTAACATGTCTGAAGGTTATTCATGAGAACAGAGGTGGTAACATGTCTGAAGGTTATTCACGAGAACAGAGGTGGTAACATGTCTGAAGATTATTCACGAGAACAGAGGTGGTAACATGTCTGAAGATTATTCACGGGAACAGAGGTGGTAACATGTCTGAAGGTTATTCATGAGAACAGAGGTGGTAACATGTCTGAAGGTTATTCATGAGAACAGAGGTGGTAACATGTCTGAAGGTTATTCATGAGAACAGAGGTGGTAACATGTCTGAAGGTTATTCATGAGAACAGAGGTGGTAACATGTCTGAAGGTTATTCACGGGAACAGAGATGGTAACATGTCTGAAGGTTATTCACGAGAACAGAGATGGTAACATGTCTGAAGGTTATTCATGAGAACAGAGGTGGTAACATGTCTGAAGATTTTTGTTTCAAGACTGCCCAAATGTGCCTAATTTGTTTATTAACAACTTTTCATGTTCAAAACTGTGCACTCTCCTCAAACAATAGCATGGTATTCTCTTACTGTAACAGCTACTGTAAATTGGACAGTGAAGTTAGATTAACAAGAATTTAAGCTTTCTACCAATATCAGATATGTCTACGTCCTGGGAAATGTTCTTGTTACTTACAACCTCATGCTAATCGCATTAGCCTACGTTAGCTCAACCATCCCTTAGACGGGACACCGATCCCGAATGCAGCCCAAATAAATGCTTCACAGAGTTTAAGTAACAGACACATCTCAACATCAATTGTTCAGAGGAGACTGCATGAATCAGGCCTTCATGGTTGAAATGCTGCAATGAAACCACTACTCAAAGACACCAATAAGAAGAAGAGACTTGCTTGGTCTGATAAATCAAGATTTCAGATTTTTGTTTCAAACCGCCGTGTCTTTGTGAGACGCAGAGTAGGAGAACGGATGATCTCCACGTGTAGTTCCCACTGTGAAGCATGGAGGAGGAGATGTGATGGTGTGGGTTGTGCGTTGCTCGTGACACTGTCTGTGATTTATTTAGAATTCAAGGCACACTTAACCAGCATGGTTACAACAGCATTCTGGTGTGTAAGGGCTATTTGACCAAGGAGAGTGATTGAGTGCTGCATCAGATGACCTGGCCTCCACAATCACCCGACCTCAACCCAATTGAGATGGTTTGGGATGAGTTGGACCGCAGAGTGAAGGAAAAGCAGCCAATAAGTGCTCAGCATATGTGGGAACTCCATCAAGACTGTTGAAAAAGCATTCCTCATGATTCTGGTTGAGAGTGCCAAAAGTGTGCAAAGTTGTCATCAAGGCAAAGGGTGGCTACTTTGAAGAATATAAAATATAATTTAGATTTGTTTGACACTTTTTTGGTCACTACATGATTCCATATGTGTTATTTCATAGTTTTGATGTCTTCACTACTATTCTACAATGTAGAAAAATAATAATAACGGAAAACACTGGAATGATTAAGTGAGTCCAGACTTTTGACTAAAAGCAGAATGAACCTTTATTAGACTTAGGAAAAAATGGCTTCAGTAGGGAGAACAGGTTTTTGTTCCAACCTAGCACTAACACACCTGATTCCACTAATCAGCTCTTCTGGTGCGTGTGTGTGTGTGGGGGAATCAGACCTGGTGGTAATTCTAATGCATTGCAGGGCGGTGGATTCCTTCTCTAAAGGAGGGAACCTCACTTTGGGGGGCAACTGTACTGTGTCGGTAGGACCGATGGGCAGGTCAGCACACACACACACACACACATACATACAAACACACACACAACAGTGGAGGCTGATGAGGGAAGGACGGCTCATAATAACGGAATGGAGTCAATGGGATGGTATCGAACGCATGGTTTTCATATGTTTGATTTCACTTAATTTCAGTCATTATTATGAGCCGGACTCCCCTCAGCAGTCTCCACTGACACACACCCATGCAACACACGTACATATAAACACTCATGCTCCTAGAAGAATCCTGGTCCATGGTTGGCCAAAACCAGTCAGTGGCCAACCATGGCTCAACTCTTTTGATGTTTTCCAGCCCAAAGGCTGCGGGTTAAGGGTCAGGGGTCAGGGATAGACTAGTTCTGTGGACACACTGAGCTGTGATTTTGGAGGGGTCATCATGGAAGACGCAACGGATGGTGTGTTGGGTCGGGAAAGTCCTTACTGTGTGTTGACAGAAGAAGTGAGAGCTGGATAAGTGGTTAGGCTTTTATAGGGTGGAGGCAAGTGTGTGTGCGCGTGTGTGCGTGCGTGTGTGAGATAGAGGGTTTGCTCGTGTTGGCACCGGTTAATTGCTGTTTATGAGTGGAGATGGAATGATGCCTGGAGCAGGTTGCCTCTCACACAGTCTTTATTTAGAATGCCACGCCAGGCTGGGTAGTTAAAATAACAACAATACAACTGGCATCAAACAAGGCCAGGTGGGAGAGGTGGGTGGGAGGGAGGGAGGGGTGGGGTGGGTGTGTACATGTGTCTGAGGCTGACTGTTGTTAAATACAGCAACAGTAACATTGGGATAATGAGATTAATGTCTGAGATGGGCGTGTCTTTATGACATCAGGTAGGATAATGAGGTTAATGTCTGAGATGGGCGTGTCTTTATGACATCAGGTAGGATAATGAGGTTAATGTCTGAGATGGGCGTGTCTTTATGACATCAGGTAGGATAATGAGGTTAATGTCTGAGATGGGCGTGTCTTTATGACATCAGGTAGGATAATGAGGTTAATGTCTGAGATGGGCGTGTCTTTATGACATCAGGTAGGATAATGAGGTTAATGTCTGAGATGGGCGTGTCTTTATGACATCAGGTAGGATAATGAGGTTAATGTCTGAGATGGGCGTGTCTTTATGACATCAGGCGTCTGCTGCTTTCAGTCACAGCTCAGGTGACATAACAGAGGACCCTACACACACACACACAAACACACACACACAAACACACAGAGAGAGAGAGAGACAGACAGACAGAGACATCTCCTGAGGTGTGGCAAGTATATTTCATGGATTCTGACGTCAGTGAAGTTTTAGTTGGCTCCTTCAATACTCATCGCTACAGTGCCTTGTGAAAGTATTCATCCCCCTTGGTGTTTTTCCTATTTTGTTGCCTTACAACCTGTCATTTAAATGGATTTTTTTTTAAATTAATGTAATGGACATACACAAAATAGTCCAAATTGGTGAAGTGAAATGAAAATAATTAGTTGTTTCCGCACCACGGAAAAGTGGTGCGTGCATACTGTATGTATTCACCCCCTTTGCTATGAAGCCCCTAAATAAGATCCGGTGCAACCAATTACCTTCAGAAGTCACATAATTTGTTAGATTGCACACAGGTGGACTTTATTTAAGTGTCACATGATCTGTCACATGGGGCGGCCTAGTGGTTAGAGCGTTGGTCTAGTAACCGAAAGGTTACCACTGTTCCTAGGCTGTCATTGAAAATAAGACTGACTTGACTGACTTGCCTAGTAAAATAAAGGTAAAAAAATGTAATCAGTAGATATACACCAGTTTTGAAAAGACTGTAAGACCACAACGGGCACCATGAAGACCAAGGAGCTCTCCAAACAGGAAGTTTGAAGTTGTGGAGAAGTACAGATCTGGGTTGGGTTATAAAAAAACATCTGAAACTTTGAACATCCCACAGAGCACCATTAAATCCATTATTAAAAAATTTAAAGAATATGGCACCACAACAAACCTGCCAAGAGAGGGCCGCCCACCAAAACCCATGGACCATGCAAAGAGGGCATTAATCAGAGAGGCAACAAAGAGACCAAAGATAACCCTGAAGAAGCTGCAAAGCTCCACAGCGGAGATTGGAGTATCTGTCCATAGGACCACTTTAATTAAGCAGTACACTCCACAGAGTTGGGCTTTACGGAAGAGTGTCCAGAAAAAAAGCCATTGCTTAAGGAAAGAAATAAGCAACCACACTTGGTGTTCGCCAAAAGACATGTGGGAGACTCCCCAAACATATGGAAGAAGGTACTCAGATGAAACAAAAATTTTGCTTTTTGGCCATCAAAGAAAGCGCACAAGCCAAACACCTCTCATCACCCAGAGAACACCATCCTCACAGTGAAGCATGGTGGTGGCAGCATCATGCTGTGGGGATGTTTTTCATCAGCAGGGACTGGGAAACTGGTCAGAATTGAAGGAATGATGGATGGCGTTCAATACAGGGAAAGTTTGAGGGGAAAGTTTGAGGGGAGACTTGCAGCTGTATGTGCTGCAAAAGGTGGCTCTACAAAGTATTGACTTTGGTGGGGTAAATGGTTATGCACGCTCAAGTTTTCAATTTCTTTGTGTTATTTCTTGTTTGTTTCACAATAAGAAATATTTTGCATCTTCAAAGTGGTAGGCATGTTGTTTAAATCAAATGATACAAACCCCCCCCAAAAATAATTTTTTATTCCAGGTTGTAAGGCAACAAAATAGGAAAAATGCCAAGGGGGGTGAATACTTTCGCAAGCCACTGCAAGTAGTGGGATTCTGATGTCAGTGAAGTTCTGCTGGTCTCCTTCAATACTCATCGCTAAGATTCTAATCAGTGTACCATACTCTAAACACTCAGATCTATCTACCTCTCTCTTGGTGTGTGTGTCTGTGTGTGTGTGTGTGTGTGTGTGTGTGTGTGTGTGTGTGTGTGTGTGTGTGTGTGTGTGTGTGTGTGTGTGTGTGTGTGTGTGTGTGTGTGTGTGTGAACGTGGAGGCTGACGTAGCGTTGCGTAGTACAACAGTAGTGTTTACCTACTCTAAGTCCAGAGGGCTGTTCGCTGGAGTCTCTCTGGAGGGACCCTGCCTCATAGAACACAAATACACCAACCGCAAGTATGTTACACACCGTGTGTTGTAATAACATGTATTATAACATAATTAGATGTTCATTCATGTTTCTCAAATGTTAGAAAAGTTAGGCATTAACTCTGAATGGTTAAGGTTAGACATTAACTCTGAATGGTTAAGGTTAGACATTAACTCTGAATGGTTAAGGTTAGACATTAACTCTGAATGGTTAAGGTTAGACACTAACTCTGAATGGTTAAGGTTAGACATTAACTCTGAATGGTTAAGGTTAGACATTAACTCTGAATGGTTAAGGTTAGACATTACCTCTGAATGGATAAGGTTAGACATTAACTCTGAATGGTTAAGGTTAGACATTACCTCTGAATGGTTAAGGTTAGACATTACCTCTGAATGGTTAAGGTTAGACATTACCTCTGAATGGTTAAGGTTAGACATTAACTCTGAATGGTTAAGGTTAGACATTAACTCTGAATGGTTAAGGTTAGACATTACCTCTGAATGGTTAAGGTTAGACATTACCTCTGAATGGTTAAGGTTAGACATTAACTCTGAATGGTTAAGGTTAGACATTAACTCTGAATGGTTAAGGTTAGACATTAACTCTGAATGCTTAAGGTTAGACATTAACTCTGAATGGTTAAGGTTAGACATTAACTCTGAATGGTTAAGGTTTGGGATAGACTTAAAACAAAAACCTCAAACAACAATATATCACTGGATTTGAACTTGCAACCATTGGAATCAGAGGCAGATGCTTACACCCATCCACCATCCCCTTCTACAACTGAAACCTATTTAAAGGTAACAGCAGACCTCTAGTGGTCGGTTTCCGACGTCCTCAGACATGGATGGAAGTCGAACACTGAAGTGACCTGGCTGGTTGTATTAATGTGTGTGGTGTGTTGTATTCATGTACTTTGTGTGTGTGTGTGTGTGTGTGTGTGTGTGTGTGTGTGTGTGTGTGTGTGTGTGTGTGTGTGTGTGTGTGCGCCAGCTATATTAAATGGAGATGCAGAGTTTCCCCCAGAAGCTCCTGGCCTGTACTGTGTCCTGGAGACCTACACAGATCAATACACTACTGAGTGGACAGCCAAGCACCTAGCACAGAAGTTACTGAATAACACTGTCTATTACTGCATATACTGATGGATAGTTTGGATACACTGAATGGACCAACAAGAGTACTACAGTACTAGAGTATACTTCATTGATGTAAACTACCGATCAACGTTTTAGAACACCTACTCATTCAAAGGTTTGTCTTTATTTTAACTATTTTCTACATTGTAGAATAATAGTGAAGACATAAAATCTATGAAATAACACATATGGAATCATGTAGTAACCAAAAACGTGTCAAACAAATCTAAATTATTCTTAGATTCTTCAAATAGCCACCCTTTTCCTTGATGACAGCTTTGCACACTCTTGGCATTCTCTCAACCAGCTTCACCAGGAATGCTTTTCCAACAGTCTTGAAGGAGTTCCCACAAATGTGTGTGTCTACTGCTGTTTGGGTAAGCATGCTAGCTGTGTGGGGTTAGCCTCATGCTAGTTGCGTGGGGTTAGCCTCATGCTAGTTGTGTGGGGTTAGTCTCATTCTAGTTGGTTGGGGTTAGCCTCATGCTAGTTGTGTGGGGTTAGTCTCATGCTAGTTGTGTGGGGTTAGTCTCATGCTAGTTGTGTGGGGTTAGTCTCATGCTAGTTGCGTGGGATTAGTCTCATGCTAGTTGCGTGGGGTTAGCCTCATGCTAGTTGTGTGGGGTTAGCCTCATGCTAGTTGTGTGGGGTTAGTCTCATTCTAGTTGTGTGGGGTTAGCCTCAGGCTAGTTGTGTGGGGTTAGCCTCATGCTAGTTGTGTGGGGTTAGCCTCATGCTAGTTGTGTGGGGTTAGCCTCATGCTAGTTGTGTGGGGTTAGCCTCATGCTAGTTGTGTGGGGTTAGTCTCATGCTAGTTGTGTGGGGTTAGCCTCATGCTAGTTGTGTGGGGTTAGCCTCATGCTAGTTGTGTGGGGTTAGTCTCATGCTAGTTGTGTGGGGTTACCCTCATGCTAGTTGGGGTTACCCTCATGCTAGTTGTGTGGGGTTAGCCTCATGCTAGTTGTGTGGGGTTACCCTCATGCTAGTTGGGGTTACCCTCATGCTAGTTGTGTGGGGTTACCCTCATGCTAGTTGTGTGGGGTTACCCTCATGCTAGTTGGGGTTACCCTCATGCTAGTTGTGTGGGGTTAGTCTCATGCTAGTTGTGTGGGGTTACCCTCATGCTAGTTGGGGTTACCCTCATGCTAGTTGTGTGGGGTTAGCCTCATGCTAGTTGGGGTTACCCTCATGCTAGTTGTGTGACCGCAGTGGAGAAGGTGGAAAGATTCAAGTTCCTTGGTGTACACATCACTGACAAACTGAAATGGTCCACATACACAGACAGCGTGGCGAAGAAGACGTAACAGCGCCTCTTCAACCCCAGGAGGCGGAAGAAATTTGGCTTAAACACTTAAAACCCTGACAAACTTTTACAGATGCACAATTGAGAACATCCTGTCCGGCTGCATCACCGCCTGGTACGGCAACTGCACCGCCCACAACAGCAAAGCTCTCCAGAGGGTGGTGCGGTCTGACCAACGCATTACCAGGGGCAAAGTTCCCGCCCTCCCGGAGGCCTACAGCACCTGATGCCATAGGAAAGCCAAAAAGATAATCAAGGACATCAACCACCCGAGCCTCGGCCTGTTCACCCTGCTATCATCCAGAAGGCGAGGTCAGTACAGGTGCATCAAAGCTGGGACCGAGAGACTGAAAAACAATTTCTATTTCAACGCCATCAGACTGTTAAACAGCCATCACTAGCACATCAGAGGCGGCTGCCTATAGACATAAATTAGGAATCACTGGCCACTTTTAGAAATTGATCACTAGCCACTTTAATGTTTCGGTATCTAGCATTACTCATCTCATATGTATAAACCGCACTCCACACTATCCTACGGTATCTTAGTCACTTTTTAATTGTGCTTACTTATTGCATCAACCATTGCATATGTATATTCTCTATTGTATTCTATACTACACCACTGACTGTTAAACAGCCATCTCCAGCACATCAGAGGCTGCTGCCCCCTATAGACATAGATTAGGAATCACTGGCCACTTTAAGGAAATGAAACACTAGTTAATAATGTCTCCGTATCTAGCAATACTCATCTCATATGTATAAACTGTACTCTATACTATTCTACGGTATTTTAGTCACTTTAATTGTGTGTAAATACTGCATCACCCTTCTCATATGTATATACTGTACTCTATACCATTCCACTGTATCTTAGTCCAATGCCGTTCTGACATATACAGTGGGGCAAAAAAGTATTTAGTCAGCCACCAATTGTGCAAGTTCTCTCACTTAAAAAGATGAGAGAGGCCTGTAATTTTCATCAAAGGTACACTTCAACTATGACAGACAAAATGAGGAAAAAAAATCCAGAAAATCACATTGTAGGATTTTTAATGAATTTATTTGCAAATTATGGTGGAAAATAAGTATTTGGTCACATACAAACAAGCAAGATTTCTGGCTCTCACAGACCTGTAACTTCTTCTTTAAGAGGCTCCTCTGTCCTCCACTTGTTACCTGTATTAATGGCACCTGTTTGAACTTGTTATCAGTATAAAAGACACCTGTCCACAACCTCAAACAGTCACGCTCCAAACTCCACTATGGCCAAGACCAAAGAGCTGTCAAAGGACACCAGAAACAAAATTGTAGACCTGCACCAGGTTGGGAAGACTGAATCTGCAATAGGTAAGCAGCTTGGTTTGAAGAAATCAACTGTGGGAGCAATTATTAGGAAATGGAAGACATACAAGACCACTGATAATCTTCCTCGATCTGGGGCTCCACGCAAGATCTCACCCGTGGGGTCAAAATGATCACAAGAACGGTGAGCAAAAATCCCAGAACCACACGGGGACCTAGTGAATGACCTGCAGAGAGCTGGGACCAAAGTAACAAAGCCTACCATCAGTAACACACTACGCCGCCAGGGACTCAAATCCTGCAGTGCCAGACGTGTCCCCCTGCTTAAGCCAGTACATGTTCAGGCCCGTCTGAAGTTTGCTAGAGAGCATTTGGATGATCCAGATGAGGATTGGGAGAATGTCATATGGTCAGATGAAACCAATATAGAACTTTTTGGTAAAAACTCAACTCGTCGTGTTTGGAGGACAAAGAATGCTGAGTTGCATCCAAAGAACACCATACCTACTGTGAAGCATGGGGGTGGAAACATCATGCTTTGGGGCTGTTTTTCTGCAAAGGGACCAGGACGACTGATCCGTGTAAAGGAAAGAATGAATGGGGCCATGTATCGTGAGATTTTGAGTGAAAACCTCCTTCCATCAGCAAGGGCATTGAAGATGAAACGTGGCTGGGTCTTTCAGCATGACAATCATCCCAAACACACCGCCCGGGCAACGAAGGAGTGGCTTCGTAAGAAGCATTTCAAGGTCCTGGAGTGGCCTAGCCAGTCTCCAGATCTCAACCCCATAGAAAATATTTGGAGGGAGTAGAAAGTCCGTGTTGCCCAGCGACAGCCCCAAAACATCACTGCTCTAGAGGAGATCTGCATGGAGGAATGGGCCAAAATACCAGCAACAGTGTGTGAAAACCTTGTGAAGACTTACAGAAAACGTTTGACCTCTGTCATTGCCAACAAAGGGTATATAGCAAAGTATTGAGATAAACTTTTGTTATTGACCAAATACTTATTTTCCACCATAATTTGCAAATAAATAAATTAAAAATCCTACAATGTGATTTTCTGGATTTCTTTTTCTCATTCCGTCTGTCATAGTTGAAGTGTACCTATGATGAAAATTACAGGCCTCTCTCATCTTTTTAAGTTGGAGAACTTGCACAATTGGTGGCTGACTAAATACTTTTTTGCCCCACTGTATGTAGATATATTCTTAATCCGTTCCTTACTTAGATTTACGTGTATTTTGGGTATATGTTGTGAAACTGTTAGATATTACATGTTACATATTACTGCACTGTCGGGAAACTAGAAGCACAAGCATTTCGCTACACCCGCAATAACATCTGCTAAACGTGTATGTGACCAATAAAATTTGATTTGGAAAAGAGTTCCATTTGGCCATGGCTCTATGTAGTACTGTGCGCCTCCCATAGTCTGTTCTGGACTTGGGGACTGTGAAGAGACCTCTGGTGGCATGTCTTGTGGGGTATGCATGGGGTGTCTGAGCTGTGTGCCAGTAGTTTAGACAGACACCTCGGTGCATTCAACATGTCAATACCTCT